>CAJGYO010000003.1:106629570-106877092 GCA_904845875.1 Miscanthus lutarioriparius | reverse complement strand
GGAAGCTCCACCACACATAGATGAACCCTAAAGAGGTCTACTCCGATCTATGGTTACACAAAGGTACACAATGATTCTAATAGTTCGACCATTTCCTGGACAATGTTGTGGACGAGCACAGCGAGCGGCAGTGGCGAGAGGGTGACGAGTTTGTCGCCATGGACGCGGTGGACCTGCTGCTGGAGCTCGCTGATGATCCCAACCTCGAGGTCCCGATCCAGCGAGATGGCGTCAAGTCATTCACACTGGTATGTAAGACGCAGCACCACTATTCACAAACTCCATTGCTAGTCTGATGCTTGACAAGTACATCATGTGCATGCATGCTTGCACTTCGATTGCAGAACCTCCTCATCGGATTACCGAACACAACGTCGATGACCGTCGAGTGGGCCATGTCAGAGCTCCTGAGGAACCCCGACGCGTTCGCCAAGGCCACCGAGGAGTTGGACCACGTCGTCGGCCACGAGCGCCTCATCGTTACGGAGGGGGACACCCCGAGCCTCCCCTACCTGGAGGCCATCGTGAAGGAGACGATGCGGCTGCACCTGGTGTCGCCGCTGCTAACACCCTGGCTGTCATGCGAGGACGTCGTGTCCGTGGGTGGGCACGACATCCCGGCGGGCACGCTGGTGTTCGTGAACGTATGGGCCATCGCCCGTGACCCAGCTGTGTGGGGGCGGACCGCTGGCGAGTTCTGGCCAGAGCGGTTCGTCGGGAGCGACGTTGACGTGAAGGGGCACGACCTGGAGCAGCTGCCCTTCGGGTTCGACCGTCAGATGTGCCCCGACGTCTCGCTCGGGCTGAGGATGGTGCAGTGCAGGTGGTCCTGGCCAACCTGCTGCACGGCTACGTGTGGAAGCTCCCAGATGGCATCTCTGTTGGCCCACAGTTAGCCTCCCGACCACCGAGATGGCCTCCAGACCACTCCGTTGGTCTCACAGGATCACCGGCTCACGATAGTGAACCACTCCAGCCGATCTTGCCGAGCACCGGCTCAGGCGAGTGGAGCACTTGACGGTCTCTCCGAGCACGCGCTAGTGTTGCCGAGCACCCACTAGCTGTGCAGACCACGTACCGACGTTGTTCGTACCCACACACTACGGACGAGCTTAGAAGAAGAAGGGAGAACAGAGCAAGCATGCACAATACAAGACAACAGCGTTGGCCGAGGTCCTATCTGTGTGATGGCAAATCTGAGCTCTTTTTACTGAGTTGCCATACATGTCTATTTATACAACTCTAACTATCTAGTCCATGTGCAGCGCCCATGCTGGCATAGTAACTAGATAACCTGACAGGGCTGAGTCTGCGCCGGCCACTGCCTGTTCCTACAGTGCTGCAGGTGAGCCGTGCGGCGCCTGCACCTACAGCGCCTACTGTATCACAGCAGGGGGCAAAGTCGGCGCCGCCTTCCCTTGCTGTGTTCACACACAGCAGGCGGCTAAGTCGGCACCGCCTTCCTCTGCTGTGTTCACACAAGGTGGCAGTAGATTAGCTAACAATCTTCCCCTAATTCTACTGCTAACCCTTGTACCCCCTCCATGCCGATCATCTCCTTCAGCTTCATGAGTTGAAGTCGTCCGAGCGGCTTGGTGAGGATGTCTGCGAGCTGCCGAGCAGTTTCGACGAACTCGATGACGATTTGCCCTCCATCAACACAGTCCCTGAGGAAGTGGAACATTACGTTGATGTGTTTACTCCGGTCGTGCAGAACCGGATTCTTCGCGAGGGCGATGGCGGGCTGGTTGTCCACCATAAGTGCTGGTGGGTGAGCTTCCACGCCGGTCAGCTTGCCCAGCAGCCGGCGTAGCCACACAACTTGGCACGCCGCTGTGGCCGCCGCTACGTACTCTGTCTCGCATGTAGATAGCGCCACCATCTTCTGTTACAGTGATAGCCATGAAATTGGGGCTGATCCGAGGAAGATGAGCACGCCAGAGGTGCTCCGTCGTCCATCGATGTCCCCCGCCATGTCTGCATCGCTGAATACCGTGAGCTATAGCCTACTCCCGCCAGTCTTTGGGAAGATGATTCCATGATTCACCGTCCCCTTGACGTAGCGTAGTAGCCGCTTCACCGTAGCCCAGTGATCCTCTCTGGGATCCTCCATGAAGCGACTGACGTAGCCCACGGCGAACGCAATGTCCGGCCTCGTGTGGACTAGGTAGCGCAGACCGCCGACGATGCTCTGGTAGAGTGTTGCATCCACCTTCGCCACAGTGCTGGCCTTCGTCAGCTTCAGCCGCTCCTCCATCAGAGTCACGCATGGCTTGCACTCCACCATGCTGCTCCTCTCCAACAGCTTGGAGGCATACGCGCTTTGCCCGAGCGTGAGTTCCTCCTTCCCCTATCTCACCTCGATGCCGAGGTAGTAGGAGAGAGCGCCGAGATCGCTCATTCAGAAACGAGCTGCCATCTCTCGCTTGAAGCTGTTGATATCCTCCGTGCGCGCGCCGGTGATGATTAAGTCATCCACATACACGCCGACCATGAGCTCTTCCTTCCCCCATCGTCGCGTGTAGAGCGCGTGCTCGGTTGCACACCTTTGAAACCCAAGTTCGCCCAGCGTGGCGTCAAGCTTGGCGTTCCATGCTCGAGGGGCTTGTCGCAGCCCGTAGAGCGCTTTGCACAGTCGAAGCACCCTGTGCTCCTCTCCCTTGACAGCGAACCCTGGAGGTTGCCTGACGAAGACCGTTTCCGCCAGCTTGCCATTGAGGAAGGCCGATTTAATGTCCAAGTGATGGACGCGCCAGTCCTTTGCTGCCGCCAAAGCAAGTAGCAAACGGACCGACTCCATGCGCGCTACTGGCGCAAAGACCTCCTCGAAGTCGATGCCCTCGCGCTGGACAAAGCATTGGGCGACGAGGCGCGCCTTGTGCTTGACAATGGCACCGAGCTCGTCCCTTTTGACTTTGTACACCCACTTCAGGCTGATCGGACGGCATCCTGGAGGTGGATCGACGAGCTGCCAAGTCTCATTTTCCTCGATCGCCTTCATCTCCTCCAGCATCGCCTGTCGCCAGTTTCCATCGCGCTCGGCTAGCGCGAACGTGGGTGGTTCCTCTGCGCTGACGAGTAGCAGCTCTACGTCGTTGAGCAGCCTACCCGCCAGACCTGAGGGACCTGTGCCACCGACGATGTCGTCCAGCCTGCGGAACCTCAACTCCTCACCTTCGTGGTAGGCGTCCACGAACTCAGTGATGTCACTTAGAGGTGAGGTGAACTCGATCGGGAGTGATGGAGTTCCTTCTTCGTCCGGAGTGCCCTGCATAGCACCCGAAGTGCTCGGCACTGCTTCTGGACTGCTCGTCATAACTCCTGCAGTGTTCGGCCACACTGTAGGAGTGCCTAGCCTCAGTCTTGGAGTGGTTGGGACCATAGTAAGACGTCTTGGCTCTGCCACGGGAGTGCTCGACACCCGTCCTGAAGTGGTCGCCACCACTGCAGAACCTCCTGGCTCCACTCCTGGCGTGCTCGGCATCCCTCCAAAAGTGCTCGACACTCCTCCCAGAGTGCTCGGCATCCCTCCTGAAGTGCTCGGCATTGCCCCAAAAGTGCTCGACTCTACCGCCGGAGTGCTTGGCGCTCCTCCCGGAGTGCGTGGCACCTGTTTCGCAGCGTCTCCACCACCGTGGATGACCAAGTGCTCAACGACGAAGGTGTTGGGGAAGCCTCCTGCTTTCCCCGTGCTCGGACTATTCTAGTCCCAAGCCGCCTCCTCGTTGAACACAACATCGCGCGAGACAATCACCTTGTCTCCACGTGGGTCATAGAGCCGATACGCCTTGGTACCCTTCGTGTAGCCTAGGAACACCATGGGTGTGCTCCTGTCCTCCAGCTTGGTGAGGTTCGGCTTCGTCTTCCTGACGTGGCCGATGCAACCGAATGTCCGGAGGAATGACACGTTCGGCTTGCTCCTGTACCAAGCTTCGAACGGCGTCTTGCCCGTTAGGGCCTTGGTTGGAGCGCGGTTGAGGATGAACACCGCCGTGGTCACCGCCTCTCCCCAGAATTTTGCCAGCATCCCTTTGGCCTTCATCATGGATCGGGCCATGCCGACCACTGTCTGGTTCTGTCGCTCCACCACGCCATTCTGTTGTGGCGAGTACGGCACGGTGTGATGTTGTCCCACACCCTGATCCGCACAGTACGTAGCAAACTCCACCGAAGTGAATTCACCACCCCGATCAGTCCTCAGTACGCGGAGCTTCTTGCTGCTCTCGGCCTCCGCGCGCGTCTTGAACTTCTTGATCGCCACCGCCGCTTCGTCCTTGCTCGTCAGGAGTTGCAGCCACATGTAGCGACTGTAATCGTCCACGAGTAGGAGGAAGTACCGCCGATCACCGCATGTAGCAGGCGTGATCGGCCCTCAGAGGTTGCCGTGAACTAGCTCGAGAGCTTCCTTCACGCGATACTTGGCCGCCTTTGGAAAAGGTAGCCTCCTCTGCTTCCCGGCCAGGCAGCTGTCACATAGCTCGCCTCCGTGTTTGATGTGGGGTAGCCCTCGGACCATCTTCCCAAGCCGACCAAGCGCGTTAAAGCTGAGATGTCTGAATCGGGCATGCCACATCCATGGTTCCTCAGAGTGCCTTGCCGCCAGGCAAACCGGCTGCTCTACCTTCAGGTCGAGCAGGTACAACCGGTTCAGAGACCTTTTCACCTTGGCGAGAAGTCGCTGCTCCCGGTCTCTGATCCTCAGAATGCCGTCCTTGATCAGAACCTCGCTATCGCACTCATCTAGCTGGCCAATGCTGATGATGCTGGAACGCAACTGTGGGATGTAGTATACATCCGTTAGCGTGCGGTGCTCCCCGTTCTAGCATCTGAAGATGATGGTGCCACGCCCTTGGATAGCCACCCTTGAGCCATCACCAAACTTCACCATACCGGTAACATCGCCGTCGAGCTCGGAGAAGGAGTCCTTGGAGCCCGTCATGTGGTTACTGGCACCAGAGTCCAGATACCTCGGCTGCTCCTGGTCGACGCCCACACGCCCAAGGTGAACTTGGGCGCGTGGTTCGTCGAGGTTGACGATCTTCAGGGCCTTCCCAGGTCCTTCCACCGTCGTCGCCTCTTCCCTCTCCATGACCTCGACGTCGTGCAAATGCGATGTAACGTCGCCATAAGGATAGTGGCCTCATCCTCATCATCGGCTTTCGCCAGGTGAGCCTGAGCCTTCTTTTCCTTCTTACGATTTGGGCACTCCCGTGCCCAATGGCCCATCTTCCCGTAACACCGACAGGCGTTGAGTCGATGTGCTTCTTCTCCGAAGAAGCCCGTCTCGATGCTTGCCCTTGCCACCGCGGACCGGAGGAGGCTGCCTTCACGGGTTTCTCGCCGAGCAGCCCACTCCGCTTCCGTCGCCGGGGAGTTTCCGCTATCCTTCGCCGTTCTTCCGCTTTGCCCGGTATCCGTCCACCGCCCGCAGACGGCCTGCCACATCCTCAATGGTGAGGGTGGACAAGTACAACATCGTCTCTATGGAGAGAGCGATCTGGATGTACTTTGCTTGAAGACGCGAGTGGAGGAACTTGGAGACCGCCTCCTCTTCGTCGATGGTGATGCCGTGGTTCTTGACTTTTGCGATGAGCGTCTGATGGAGGAAAAATCCTCCACTTTGTTTCACCATCCTTGAACTTGAGGTTTGCGTACTCTCGCTTGGAAGCCGGGCCGTCGCTTTCTTTGGCGCAATGGAACCGACACGCATCGCCGTAATGGCCTCCCACGCCTCCTTAGTTGAGCCTTCGTCCCCAATGGTTCCTCAGACTCACGCGGTGCAATGCGAGATAGCCTCCAACGGCCGACATGTCGTCTTCTTCCACGTCTGTGCCCTTGTCAACAGCATTCCAGAGCCATCGGGCTCTGAGCTTGACCTTCATGGTCACCGACCACTCTCCATAGTTAGTGCAAGTCAGCGTCGGCCAAGTGGTGCCGCTGACCTCCCGCACCGTGCGAACAACTACATCCGGTAGTGGCTGGGCAGCCACGACAGTGCCACTACCGTCGCCCAACTCCGAACCGTCTATCATCGCCATCGGTTAGAATGACGACGGCGCTTGTACGGCTCCGATACCACTTATTGACCCACAGTTAGCCTCCCGACCACCGAGATGGCCTCCAGACCACTCCGTTGGTCTCACAGGATCACCGGCTCACGACAGTGAACCACTCCAGCCGATCTTGCCGAGCACCGGCTCAGGCGAGTGGAGCACTTGACGGTCTCGCCGAGCACGCGCTAGTGTTGCCGAGCACCCACTAGCCGTGCAGACCACGTACCAGCGTTGTCCGTACCCACACACTACGGACGAGCTTAAAAGAAGAAGGGAGAACAGAGCAAGCATGCACAATACAAGACAACAGCGTTGGCCGAGGTCCTGTCTGTGTGATGACAAATCTGAGCTCTCTTTACTGAGTTGCCATACATGTCTATTTATACAACTCTAACTATCTAGTCTATGTGCAGCGCCCATGCTAGCACAGTAACTAGATAACCTGACAGGGCTGACTTTGCGCCGGCCACTGCCTGTTCCTACAGTGCTGCAGGTGAACCGTGCGGCGCCTGCACTTGCAGCGCCTACTGTATCATAGCAGGGGGCAAAGTCGACGCTGCCTTCTTTTGCTGTGTTTACACACAATAGGCGGTTAAGTCGGCGCCGTTTTTTTCTGCTGTGTTCACACAAGATGATAGTAGATTAGCTAACCGTCTCGGGGAGGAGCTGAGCATGGAGGAGACGTTCGGGCTGTCCATGCCGCGCATGGTCCGGCTCGACGCCGTCGCGGAGCCCAGGCTGCCGGCGCACCTGTACGCCGGGCCATGATATGCGTGCCCCGCGCCCGTGTGCAATGCACGTTTTGCTTTGCTGCTTTCTTTTGTCTATCTCTGGCTCTCTGCGTATTTGTGCAGTACTGTACAGGCATGTGATGCGTGTGCTGCCTCTTGTCGTTTGTCTTTGTCCTTCAATTCGTATACTTCATTCTGTAATTCACACACTTATCTTCCCGTATGGTGCAAATAATTACCGTACCATTACCTGTGAGAGGACGACAGGACGTCATCGGACTCCAAACGTGTGTTTGGTTTTCGGACGACTTGAGATGGCTTTGAACCTGTCCCAGTTTTGTGGATTGGGTTAAACTAAGGCAGTGTTTAGTTTGCGAAATTTAGGAATTTGGCTACTATAGTACTTTCGTTTTTATTTAGCAATTAGTGTTCAATCATGGACTAATTAGGCTCAAAACGTTCATCTCGCGATTTCCAACCAAACTGTGCAATTAGTTTTTTTTCGTCTACATTTAATGTTCCATACACGTATCGCAAGATTCGATGTGATGGCTACTGCGGCACTTTTTGGGAAACTTTTTGGAACTAAACACAGCTTAATTGTTTGTTTAGTTGAGAAGGATGGATCCATTCCAGTTTTATGTTTAGTTAGAAGAATATATGTAAGTGGTTGAGTCATTGACACGTGGAACCCATTCAGACATTGTTCTTCATTTCGCTGAGGCCGCATGCGCCACTCGGCCTAGGCAACCTGTCACCTCTGCGTGCCTTCCTCGCGGGCTGCTGCTGCTGCTGCTCCGTCAGTCGTGGCGCCACCGCCTCCCGTTGCTCTACCGTCCGCAGCCATCGCGTGCTCGCCTTCCTCGTGGGCTGAACCTGCATCTTGCACGGATATCCTTGTGTGTTCGACCTAGGTTGCATGGACCCCGAACCAAACACCTAGGAAGCTGGGTTCAATGCACTCCAACCTAGGTGAACCCAGTATCCAAACACACGAAGATGTCTTTGGAGTGGTAGGGTCAGGGTTCAGAATTTCAGCCGATTTGCGTCTCTACCGGTGACCTTCGGTAAATGTACATACCGGTAATTTCAGTTGCATTTCATTCAAAAAAATTCAAATCTTTGCTAAAATTTGAAAATTTTGGCTAAATTTCAACCGGTTTTCACCGATTTTCGCGATTTTCATTTCTATCGATCCCCTCCAATATTTATCTGAGCCGGTAGGCTGAACCCTGGGTAGGGTGGCAAGAATTTGGAGGCACATGCAAAGGTATTTAGCACTGCATATTAAACCTTGGTGATATAAAAAAAGTTCATTAGTCACGCCAATGCCACTTGAGTAAGGAACTTTGGGCGTGTTTGTTTCCCTGACTAGGGTGGCCCATGGTACCAGCCCAGCCTGGCAAGTGGAGGCAGCCCCAAATGGTGTAACTGGGGTTATTTGTTTGTCTGGACGCAGTAGGGGGAGCGCGAGATGGTGTTTGTTTGCCTGGCTCAACGTGTAAGGTTACACTGCATCCAGAATCAGGTGACCATACCACCTCACTTTCTTCTTCCTCACCTCATTGCCATTTCATCGAGCACCTCAGATGCAGTTGCAGCGGCACTCCACCCTGTGCACCGCTGGCTGCTGCTGTTGCCGCGGCGTGGCTGCGCTGCGCACTGTAGCGGGGTGGGCTCGCCGTGCCAGGCCAACCTCGCCGCACGCGGCCATGGCGGGGAAGGCGGGCCGCCGCGCGGGGTAGGGGTCGCCGTGCTGGGGCAGGGCGGCCGCTCTGGGGCCAGCTCGCCGCGCCGGCTAGTATGAGAGGCGGCGGTGGGGAGGCGGGCAGTGCATGCGCGGAGCACGGCGAGCAGCAGAGGGTAGGGAGAGTAGAGCCGCGTCTCGGCCGGCCGCTTCCGCTCATCGTCGCTTCCACTGCGCGCGGCCGGAGCAGCAGCGAGTTCGCCATCAGCGCGGACAGGGTGGAGAGTAGGGGAAAGGGGATGTGGGGAGCTTGGCCTGCTCGCCAGCGGCGGCGCCCGCTCCCGCGGTCTGCGGCTTTCTGGAGAAGACGAGGAGGAGGTGAGAGGCAGGGAGGTGACGGAATCACTAATCTTTGGCTCCAGCCCGGGAGGAACGAATTTTTTTTTTCTTGCCCTGGGGCCTGGCCGAGGCCTGCTTTAATGGCCGTGCGTTCAGGCAAACAAACATCCAGGGTTGCAGCCCATGGGCGCAGAACGCACCCTTTGGGTCTTCGATTGTTTTCAAAGGTGCTCGTGCTCGGATTTATATCTCTTATAAAAGCGAGCCTAACAAGTGCTACAACATGTTTCACGGAATGCGATTACTCTTTTCAGCCTATCCATACAAAAACGTCCACGTCGTACTATTTTTGGCCATCACATTTCATATAATTTGATCGAATATTCTATAAGTGCTTTATTTGATTCTTCCATCAGCTTACCCAGTACAACCATTTTATTTCTAAGAGAGTCGCACACCAACACGTGGGGTGTTCTCCTGGTTACAACTACTCAGCTGACCCTAGTGTCGAGGAAATAGCTCGGGGGCCATTGAAAGATATAGGGATATACTGATATTCATCTAGTAGACATCTATTTTGGTAGATATCAGGAGGCTCACATGGCAATCCCATGGAACTAGAAAGGTACGTATCCCATGCAAATAGCGTCGGTAGCTATTTTTTCCGTTATAATATCATTTGTTTTTTATTTTTTATAAAAATATTTGTCCCCTCTTCATGTGTACCTACTACTAGCACTACATCCCTCAATGCAAACACTATATAGCTATTGTTGTCAATTCCCTACCTAAAGTGGTAATGCTCGAGTAGGCGTCCCGTCCGTCGGACGCCACCTTCCTTCTGGGCTTCTGGCCCCACCAAGTCTGTGTCCTCCTCCTTCGTCTTTCACATCTCTCTCTCTCAAAATATCTACCACTTCCTCGCCCATCGCACGCTTCTCGGCGTCGTGCAACCGCCCGTTCACTCCACTTTGCATTTGCCGCCGTAGCCATCTCCCCACACATGCCCCACCCTGCGTTGTTAGCTTCTCGCTCCCGCAGTCCCACCCATCACGCGCCCACCCGCCCCGTCGGGCGCGTCGCCCGCCTTTGCTGGTGCTCGTGGTGCCATCGTGCGCCTCAGATCAGTCTTTGGCCGAGCCAAGGGCACCCATGAGCGCGGCTCGTGATGGTGGTGCTCGCGCCCCGAGGCCCGAATCAACCGGCCCCGACCTTCTCTCCCATATGTTGCAAATGTATGTTTCAAGTGTTTCAGATGTTTTAGAGGTATGTTACAGGTGTTTCGTATGGATGTTGCAAAAGTGGATCGGTATGTTGCATATGTTGCAAGTGTTTTAGATGAATGTTGCAAGTGTTTTAGAGGCATGTTGCAAGTGTTTCAGTGGCATGTTGCAAGCGTTTGTTCAAAATGTTTCATCTGTTTTAGACTTATGTTGCAAGCATTTTTATCTGAATGTTGCACATGTTTCATACCTATGTTGCAAGAGTATGTTCGAAATATTGCAGCTATTTCAGTCTTATGTTGGAATATAAGTGTTTTCATGTTGCAATTTGCTAGTGTTCCATCTGGATGTTGCATATGTTTCATACACATGTTGCAATTATATGTTCCAAATGTTTCTCTGCTTCAGTCATATGTTGCATCCAACTGTTTCATGTTTCAGAGGTAGAGAGTCCTGGGAGGGCACGGCCTGGACGCTGGGGGATGGTGCTTGGTGAGCCGTGGGCTGGAGGTTAGGGCGCGTAGCGCACCTAGAATCCTGTGGATGGGGCGTGCTTGTCCTCATGCTGGCTTTTGGGCCTCGCCCGCCCAGAGATAGAGGAGGGGGTCAGAGGGAAGGAGCGGCGGGCACGGCGTTTCCCGCAGGCACGCGGGCGTCCGGACTTGTGGTCGCGGAGAGAGAGGAGGGGGCCAGGAGAAGGAGTGCCAGGTACGGCCTTTTCGTGGGTGCACGTGACGAAGGTGGCGCTGGACGACACAGCTTTTGTCCGGACGTTCAAGCGTTAGTATCTCCCTGTATTATTGCTTCCTCTTCCTTTTTCCCACCGGTATCTCATGATTGTACAATTTCATGAAGTCCAAATCTTGTCGCATTCCTCGCACTAGATCGTGTTGCTTAACGTGAACAATTCCTTGCGATTGTCTCATGAGGCACTATGGCTTGTGGTTATTAAGCCATGACATATAGCGGTGTGAATTCACATGGAGTGGACCTGAGTACTACACAAATATTTTTTACATGCACCTCCTTTTTTTCATGAGAAAATTTATTTTTAGGGATGGTTTTGTTAAATAAACCTTCCTAAATATATCTATTTTCGAGACAGACAGCTTAAGATAACCGTAATTGAAAATATGATTTCTAGGTGTGGTTTCTTATATCAATCGCAACTGAAATGGATAGTTTCTATAAGCGGTTGACTAAATTTAATGTCCTTAAAAATAGGTTTAGAACTAACAAATTCTCATGTGTATGGGCCCACCAACTGCAGCCTCATGTGGGGCTGGGCCCGTACGTTGTTTGTGTAACTGTCCTTTGGATGATAGGAGAAAATCTAATGGGCTAAAATGGAACACGTTTCTACTGGTTGCCTCAAAATAGATTACCAAAATGGAATATATTCCTCGTCCGGACATTGTTCCAACTATACTAAGTACATGTAACATCTCTCGGACCAAAAATAAGAATATGTATAAACCCTTCGTTATATGGGTTTTAGAAGTAGCATCACACGTTCCACGTTCTGGTTCCTCGATCCCATCGTTGCCTGCTAGGCTGCTATAAGGAGTGACCTTAGCTGAGTTCTTTGTCAAAAGAAGTTGGGTGAGCCTTGTTGCCAGAGTAGTTGCTCTCCCCCTTCTCGTCTTTCTCCTATTCTTATTCCATGTCTTCTATCACTACTACACAAAAGAGAATAGAGAATCACTGCCGGTTTAAAACCCCAAATCACTACCAGATTTTGAACCGGCACAACAAAATAGACAGTGATGAGGTTCTCAAAAAACCAAAAAATAAGATGAAAAAGACCGTAAAAATAGCAAAAAAATTATATTAGGAGAGACCCATCGGGCAGTCACAAGGCGCGCATTCTTTTGCACGAAAAACACAAGCTTCATGGTCAGCAGTGCTTTGAACCCACGACCTCTGGCTTCTCGAATTCGACCCCTAACCACTCCACATGTATGACACTTGTATCTTTTGGGATATTCGTCCTACCTATTTTATGCTTATCTGCTTTTGAAATAATTATTTAGGATCCTAAATGGATTCAAATGCAAAAGTTGTCAACTACAAAGTTTTATAACTTTTCGAGATCTATAACTTTGGCTTTGGCCATTTCTCCATCCGAGGTCGTTTGAAGAATTTAAATTTGAACTATGACGAAGTTTAAACGTAATTTTCTTGGATAGATGATTTTAAATGAAAAAGTTTTAACTACAAAGTCGCACAACCTTTTGAGATCTACAACTTTTATTTTGATAATTTCTCCATCCAAGGTCGCTTGAAGAAGACACATAATTTTCCTTGGATAGATGATTTTAAATGAAAAAGTTTTCAAGTACAAAGTTGCATAACTTTTCGAGATTTGCAACTTTAGTTTTGGTCATTTCTCCATCCGAGGTCATTTGAAAATTTTAAATTTTAAATTTAAGAAATGCAATGTAATTTTCGTTGGATATATTATTTCAAATGAAAAATTGTCAACTACAAAGTTGTATAACTTTTTGAGATCTTCAACTTTTGTTTTGTTTGCTTCTCCATCCGATATCCTTAACTACCACTACATACTCACTTATGACTAAAGATCATATAGACTCCTTTGGTATTGACTCTACAGAATCTTGTTAATCAAATATTTCAACATCAAAATGACTTTAAATATTCTATTAATACAATGATACGCAGCTCTTGCGTGTTCGAGACAAAATTGACTTTACATAAAAAGTTATAAACTACAAAGTTACATACATTCTCGAGATCTACAACTTTTGTTTTACTCACATCTCAATCCGAGATCCTTAACTACCACTACACACTCACACGTGACTATAGAGCATATGGACTCCTTTGGTATTAACTCTATAAATATTGTGATGCATATTTGGACATCCAAATGATTTTAAATAAAAAAGTTTGAATACAAATTTGTAGATCTCGTCGAGTACTACAACTTTGGTATAAAGTTCGTCGTCGTCGGACATTATATGAGAATGTTATGAAGTTTTTCGTGCAACATATCACTGCTGGTTCATGGCTAAAACCGGCAATGATTTGAACCGGCAGTGATGATCCCAGTATAACTGCTTGTTGTTCCTATCATTACCGGTTTTAGCCACAAACAGGCAATGATGGGCTGGCAAGCAATATCACTGCCAGTTGTAAGAAAACGACAGTGATGGGCCGACAACCCGACAGTGAAGGTGAATTCTGTAGTAGTGTATGCTAGTGCCATTGCCATCCCTATGAAACTCACTTCTTCTCTCTTTGTTCTTAAAAACGTTGCCACATCATTAAAAACGTTTATGTGGTAGCTCATCTTACTATTACTAATTAGAGGCCCCAACGGAGCCTCCACGTTAATTCTCACCAGACGCGTTAAGAAAAAAGATAAATCCTAAAAATTCTCACAATAATCAGAAACATATGGCCTTTAATTTAGTAAACGCTAATCATCATGATCAATAATAACCGTTGGATTTATCCTATTTTATCAAAAATTACCCACTTCTGCCATTATAAAAAATACATAAAGTAACCCCTAATTTTGCATATAAATTACCCACCTCTGCCATTATGAATGATAATTCAAAATACATCCCTAAATTTATATAAAAATTACCCACTTCTATCATTATGAGAGATAATTGAAAATAACCCTCTAAATTTGTAGTTAAATTATACTCATATATGTTATTATAAAAGATAATACAAAGTAAACTCTACATTGGCTTTCAAATTACCTATACATGCTATTATGAAAGAAGTATGAAGTTATACATTTTAATTAGTATCTAAATTTTCCACCTCTATGTCATAAAAGTAAACAAAAAAAATATACTGCACCTATAATTATAAAAATATAATTATGTAATATTTTTTGTCCTAAGTTAAAAGTAAAGATGATGTTATGTTCCACCACATAGAATAAGTAAACAAGTATACATTAGTGTAAATATTTTTTAATAGCTTATCAAGCATGAAAAAATGTTAATTCTAAAGAAGTTTATACATAGCGATGACCCTGACAGTTCGTGATGCTTATAAAAACATTCTACTGCACATACAATTATAATAATATAATTATGTAATATAACAAATTTAACATGCTAATTACATGGTGCAAGCTAAAACGACTATTTATGCCATTGTAAGAACACGAGGATAGTGTAGGACCTATAATCTTTTCAATAAAATAAAAACAAAAATTTTGAATAAGAGACATAATAAACACTAGAGTTTTAACTTAACATGTGGATTAAAAAATTCAACTAGATTAAAAGCTAAAAGCTAAACTATAAATAAATGATGTCATAGAAAGGGATGCAACAAGAGATCATAACTTAAGCTTAAGTTTGAACTAAATACAGCTCTGCATTAGGAAAAAAATAAATTCTACAAATTCTAACTAGAGGTACCTAATGGAGCCTTCATGTTAATCCTCACCGGAGGTCCCTAATGGAGCCTTCATGTAAATCCTCACTAAGTCTGCTCTAAAAATATATCAATCCTGGAATTTATCACAAAAATAAAAAACATTTGATCATCAATTTAGTAAACTTTAGTCACCATAGGTAATAATATCCAATGGATATATTCTATTTTCTAAATAATTACACACCTCTACTACTGTGTAAATCAACATAAGGTCACACACTCACCTATGAATCTATATATATTTGAATTGTCCACCGATGCCATTGAGAAATATGATCTAGAGTAAATCTAAATTTGAATCTGTTTACCTACCTGCTATTATGATGGATAATATAGGTACCCGTTAATTTTACATGTAAGTTACCTCTTCTGCCATTATTAAAAGACCCTAAAATATTCCTTCAATTCGCTTTAACTAAATTATCAAAATCTTTTGCTAATATTGACATATTAATACTAACTAAAGCAAACATATATGTTGTGTCATTATGCAAATTAAGTACACATTCATGCATGAGGGATAATTATATATGTGTTGTTTCATCAATCTTACTATTACTAATTAGGGGCCCAACAGAGCCTCATCGTTAATCCTCGCTGAGGACGCACTAGAAAAAGATAAATGCTAGAAAATCTCACATTAATCATAAACATCTAGCAATGAAATCAAAAGATTCTAGCCATTCATAACCATTAGGTCTATTTTATTTTGTAGAAAATTACCCACCTCTGTCATTATACTAAATAAAATCTTTTTTAAAAGGAAAAGAAAAAAGTTGGCCATACGTAAGTTTCATAGTTGGTTAATACAAAATAGTAGATTGTCCTATCTATCACATTTGCTTTTGGTTAATGTATTAATATTAATATAAAATATCAGGACCCATCACGTTTATGGATGTATCAATAAACTTACTTTTTGTTATTATAAAGAAAAGAGAACGCGTTTGGTCATACACAAAAAAAACTTTGCCTTACAAATGTTCGTTCATAGATGATTAATATAAAATATTAGATTAGCCTACCAATCATGCTCACTTGGTTAATGTATTAATATTAATATAAAATATCATATGTAGGACCCATCACATTTAAGGATCTATTAATAAAGTATTAGAGGCAATGTCAAAACCACAAACAATATACACAGGACCCATCACATTCATGGTTTGTTAATCTATTAATAACATACCAGATGATTAAAACCAATAAAGAAGAAACATGCGTGTGCCAAACTACCCGTATATAAAGTTGCTACTACAACCATATACCATTTAGTCAGTTTGAGCCATTTTGGAAGGCAACTCCTGTGTAAACATACAATCTACTATTATGCCTACATAATAATTCCTCAGTTAATGAAGCATACATACAATAAAATTAAAATAGACACCACATGCACTGTATAACTACTAATATAAGCTATCACAAAAGATTATCTATGAAGTACCTATATATATTTCTAAATTATATACATCTACAACTGTTAAGTCAAAAATAAGCATAATACTATGTTCCACCATATAGACCAAGTAAACATGTATACATTAGGATAACTATTTATTTTAGTAACTTATCAAGCATCAAATTGTTATTCAAGATAAGTGTACATATTTTGACAGAAATATTACAATATATAAATTTTGTAATAATTTAATTTTAAGCACTCTATGCTCTATAAAATCATGTTACAATATGACATTATGAAAGATAATATAAAATAACATATTTATGTTTGTACCTAAATTATCTATAGCTTACTATAATTTTATTTGCTTATCAAAAAATGTTTAAATAACCATGAGCACAAATATGTTTTTGCAATGTCCATTTTTAAATATTAATACATTAAAAATGGATTAAAGTAAACATGCATGTTGTGCCACCACCATCATGAAAATCACACACACACGAGAGAGATATGTATATATATTAACTAAAATGTTTGACATATCCATATTGATAATGTAACTATTACTACATAAAAAATTTGTTGATAAAAAACAAACATCTTGAGAAAAGGAGGAGGTTAGTACAAACCATAGGTGCCTACATCTTCTTACTCTTTGAGATTATTTTCAAGTAAACAATTATATAAGGCTTAAATATTAATATCATCAGGCACAGCTACCCCATCATAGATATCAAATCAAGCTCTACCACTAATCCTATGTGACATAGTGTAGGCTTAAAATGATTGCTTATATGCCATCATGATACTTAAGAGTAAATATTGACTCCTAAGATTTTAACCCGTGCGAGAGCACAGGTTGATAGACTAGTTAAATTAAATGCAAATGAAACTCTGTTGAAACTTCGACTGAGACTGGCGCACGGACCACCACTTCCACCTACGAAGCGATCCTATTCGCTACAACTGAAATCCACAGCCACCGCAGCACACAGGTCCTGTAGAAAAGCTACAACGAACAGGCTGACATTTAGCACGGGGAGCTAATGGGGCAGCAGGGTAAGTTTTGTCGAAATTGGCCCTGTGGCTCTAAAACGACTTGTTTCGGGATCGTATTGCTCCGTGCTCCCACCATCCAAAGGCATGTTTAATTCATTTTGCTATTGTACAAGTGCATGTATGGTTATAGACATAGCTTTCATGGTTCAAACAACATTGGTGGAGATAAGCCTAGGGCCACTGGGGCAATGGCACTAGCCATTAGGCCATGTTTTCTATGCTATAGCAAACTGTTCCAAAGAATCCCAATTCATCTAGTAAAATCAGCCCATGGAATGGCCACGGGCGTTGGGCTAGCCCAGCTCCACTACTAGTTACAAACAAGATGACTAATAGTACACGAGCGTTTTTTTAGTAGTGTATGGTTTTTACGGCATGGCATCCGTCATGAATACCTGACATTATGCATTACTAGCTAGTATAGCTCTCAACAAAACGTTAACCATTGTAGAAGGAATTGTCAGTTATTTTTTATTTGAATTGTGGATAAAGAATATATAACCGCCAAGAAGCCGTCCATTGCAACAACTGAATAAATAGATTTTAGAGCTGTCTTAAGTCAACCTTTTTCAACTTTGACCGAATTAAAAAAAACATTAAGATTTATGGTATCAAAAAATTAGTATTATTAGATTTATCGTATAATATATTTTCATAAGGTGCTCATTTTATGTCATATATGTTGTTAATCTTTTCTATAAAGTTAGTCAGGAATTGATTTATTTGGGGACGGAGGGAGTAGCAGTACACTATGATTATTAACCCGAGAAGCTAATTAAGACAGATATAGCCAGGTTATTACACGGGACGGGACAGAAGAAGCAACGGAGCTATCAGCAAAACAAATGAATCGCCAGGAAAGCGTCACCAACCCGCTGGAACCTGTTGGGGTTGGGGGCGCGCGACGAATCGTCAGGGGGAAACACGATGTGGCTGCCACCTGCCATGGATGCATGCCTCCCTGCGATGCGGCCCTAATGCCGTGGCAAATTTCACCTCGCTTTTATCAGCTGCATAGAGAGAAACAACGTACAGTCCATTCCTGTGGCGCTACCGATGCCCTTTGCTGCTGCTAGCTGCAGACGAGACGAGCGGCTCCCCCTGCAGACGAGTGGCGTTACCTCATCACAACAGCATGTTCGATCTAGTACTGTGATGCGCCACTGATGTGCCTTTCTGCTGTATAAATAGACCCGAGTGTCACTCCTGCTTGCCAAGCTACATCAGCAGCTGCAGCAAAGGGTAATATAGCGTGGCAAGGGGCACAGAAGCAGCCTTAGTTAGTTAGCTGCTCGCCAGGGGACGACGGCGAAGCGGCAACGACCAATGGCGTCCTCCAAGCAAGTGCTTCTCCTGGCCGCGGTCGCCGCCGTCGCGTGCCTCGCGTCGCTGGCCTCCGCCACGCAGTGGGTGGTCGGGGACGAATGCGGCTGGAGGGCCAAGTTCAACCAGACCGGCTGGGCCGACGGCAAGACGTTCGTGGTCGGCGACACCCTGCGTACGCACGAGACGATCGACAATAACACCATCACCATGCACACGCACTATATATATATATATATATATATATTTCTTTTTTTTCGTTGGACTTAACCCCATTATTGTTTCGCAGTGTTCAAGTACCCCAAGGGGAAACACACGGTGGTCCAGGTCGGCGAGGAAGACTTCGCTACGTGCAACCATGACGACGACGACAACCAGCTCGGGGCCTCGTGCTCCGGCCACGACGTCGTGCGGCTCGACAAGCCCGGCAAGATGTGGTTCATCTGCACCAAGCGCAACCACTGCCTCAAGGGGGCATGAAGCTCGCCATCGACGTGGTCGACGACGATGACGTCGCCCCACCCCACCGCCGGTGATCACGTTCCCATTCCGGGAGCTGCCCCGCCCCACCTCCGTTCAGTTGGCGGGAACCCCACCCCCACCTCCGTTCGGTTGGCCGTTCTCGGGAACCGCCCCGCCCCCACCGCCGCCGCCGAAGTCTGCGGCCGTGAGGAACCTGGTCGGCTGCGTGGTGGCCGCGGCGGCAGCCGTGGTCGCGGCCGCGCTCGCGTTCTAGGGCCACCCTCTCCCTGCCTGCTGTGACCGTGCACGCACACGCACGCGTTGCAGCATTGTTACTTGGGGCTTGTTTGGTTCATGACCAAAATTTACCATGCCAAAGTTTTGGCATTCCAAAGTTGGATAAATAAAGCTGCCAAAGATTTGGCAAGTTAAATGTGAGAAGTTGATAAGTTTTGGTAGGCAACCAAATACTAGTTAAAATTATGGTTTGCCAAATCCTTAGTTTGGTAAATTTTAGAGGTGAACCGAGCAGGCACTTGCATTGCATGACTTTGTTTCCAGTGTGGTGGGAGGAGCACTGTTTTCGGTTTGGATTTGTTTACTGCTGCTGTTCGTGCTTGGACTAGGCAGCATTAGCAAGAGAGTTTAGAGCTATATTTATGTATCAGGGGCCTGCCTAGTCATGTGTCTCACTCAAGGGTGATCTTTTTTTTGCGAATGTGTTTCAGGTGATCTGAGTTTGTCAGTCTGCTATATTGCCGGTCGGCATTAAAAAGTCCATTCTAATAAAGTTTAACTCTTCCTGATTTATTGACCACAGATATAAAATCAGAGTATGCGTGCGCTTGTGCAGTGAATACTCTCTCAATTCTAAGTTATAAGTCATTTTGGCTTTTCTAGATTTATAGTTTTTACTATACACTTAGATATACATTATATATATATATATATATATATATATATATATATATATATATATATATATAGAAACATCAAAATGTTTTAAATTTTTGTAATGGATTGGCATTTCATATATGTTTCATAATCCATGTCCATTTCATAATCAAAGTCCATAGCAGGAGTAACTGCTACTATGTTAGTTCTGCTCAGCAGGCGATCCACAAGACATTAAATGCAAGTGTCGAATATGTGTACAATTTAGTCACGGATAGGACATTGATGAGTTGTAACAGGTGTCCAAGGACATAAATTTGGATCATATGCTCTCAAACTAGCTAACCTCCTAAACTAAAATTTGAGGGCTTACCCAAAAAACACAATTCTAACAGGGCCTCTACTCAAGGCCTCAAATTTGGGTGGCCCTCAAACTAGCCCCGTTAGCCCCCATCCTGCAGTTGGCTGCTTTTCTCGCTCCCGCGCTCGCTCTCTTCCCTCCCCGTGCCCTCCACTCCCTAACGTTTCCACCAAGCGCCGTCCAAATCCGGTGAGGAAGGGTCCGCTGAACACCTCCTGTCGCAGCACCCCCTCCTCCGCCCAGATCGGGTGGGAGCCACTCCTCCTCCTGCGTCTGGATCCCGTTGTGGCGCCCCTCCTCCTACGTCCGGCCTCCTCCTTCTCCCTCGCTTCCGGTTGGAGCTGTCGCTCCTCCCAGGCCGCGACCCCGACGAGCCAAACGGCGCATGGCTTCCCTGATGTGGCCGCGACGAGTTCCTCCTCCGGCGAGCGGCGAGGGCACGACTAGCTCCTCCTCCAGCGAGCGGTGCCCTCAGCCAACGCCTCCCCCGGCGAGGCTGCTCCCTCGACCAGCAACTTCCCCACGTGAGTGGCGCCCTTGGCCAGCGCCTCCCACGGCGAGGCCGTTCCCTTGACCAGCAGCTCCCCCGGCGAGCTCGCTCCCTCGGCCAGCGACTCCCCCGGCGGTCCCTTACGAGAACCCCGTCGAGGCTACGACGAGCCCTGATGAGGCCGTGACAGGCAGCTCCCCTGGCGAGCTCCTCCCCTCCCTCTGCATTGAGATAGCTCAGATGATAGGTAGAACATTGAAGAAGACTAATAACTAAGAGAAAATTTCCTATTTGACACTAGAAAAACTTGTTTTCCTATTATTTGAGACCCAAACTTAAAATCTTTCCTATTTGTCACCTCTTTTATTTTTTCTTTCCTATTTGAAACTTGTTACTTTAGAGTGGTAACAGTGTTATGTCCTAGACAGAAAGACTGTTTTGCCCATGTTTTCTTTCGGGTCATCACAAACTTTTCATCTGGAACTTAACACCATTATACAACTCTAACAAGTAACAGAAGCATCTAAAAGGAAAGGAAAAATGAAAAGGGTGACAAATAGGAAAGATTTTAATTTTATGTGTGAAATAGGACAGCGGAAGTTTTTCTAGGGGTAAAGTCCACTTTAGGACCTCCAACTATCACAGAAGTATGGATTTCAACCTCCAACTTCAAAACCGGATAACATTCGTCCTCCAACTCTCGAAAAAGTTCACTTTAGGACCCTGGCCGGTTTCCCTGGCGGTTTTGCATGGCACTGTAGCAGTGCTGACATGAGCGATGACGTCAGCACTTCTTTTTAATTTGCAAAATTGATATCTTTTTATTCGGAGCTTCAAATATAGCAAATAATATATCAATTTTGATCGTCTCGACGAGCTCTTTGCAATGGTGTACTCCGTTTTGTTGTTTGAGATAATTTTATTTCATGAAAAAAATAAATATTTCTACAAAACAAGTTAGAATAACAGAACTCGTGGAATTTGTTAGATAAATAATATTTTTATTATTATGTAACACGAAATGTTGTCTTTTTAGGTTCATTTGACCCTAGAATATATAAGTTTGACCATTTTTGAAATGCAATAATTCAAAACTTGTTTTGTAGAAATATTTCTGCTTCGTGTCCGCCCGGTCCGCAAATATTTCTGCAATAATTCAAAATATTTCTGCAATAATTCAACAAGGGCGCCGTGTCCCGTCTCGGATTCGGCTGCACGACACGAGCTTACGCTTGCAGTGTCTGCCACCTCGCGTCGGGCGCGCGCGAGGCGACGAGGCGCACCGCAACGCCGACGCCACGGAGATCCTCGCCGGACGACCTTCCCCATGAGGCACGCTCAACTTACCGATGCCGCACAAGATTCTAGACCACGAGTAAGCCACTCACTATTGCTTTGCTACCGCCCCTCAATTCAATCTAGCTATCCACTTGCCACTTCATGCGGTCATACTCATGCCATGCCACCAGAAAGCAGATCGTGCAAATTCGGCCGAATGGTCGTCCGGCCTCTGTAATGCTACAATAGTAGCCATAGGAAAGGAAAAATGACAGGTGTACATGAATCGTATACTATATCGGATTTGGGTACAAGATAAATAAAATACTACTACTACCACTAGTTACTTAATTTCACCACAAAAACAGAAAAAAAAACTACACTAGGAGCAGTAAACATATCGTTTGATCGTGTCATATGTTGACAGTTAGTTAACCGCAGCTAGGGAAGGTTAATTCAAAAATATCTAGCGATCGTGGCGTGTCGATTGACCGTCCAACTCCCTGTTTTATATACTGACTACGTTGGTGTTGTACATATATAAATATACAAAGTATATAAAATACTTGCATACGTCAGCTTAATTGCATAACTTGTTTTGTAGAAATATTTATTTTTTCATGAAATAAAATTATCTCAAACAACAAAACGGAGTACACCATTGCAAAGAGCTCGTCGAGACGATCAAAATTGATATATTATTTGCTATATTTGGAGCTCCGAATAAAAAGATATCAATTTTGTAAATTAAAAAGGAGTGCTGACGTCATCGCTGACGTCAGCACTGCTACAGTGCCATGCAAAACCGTCTGGGAAACCGGCCAGGGTCCTAAAGTGAACTTTTTCGAGAGTTGGAGGGCCAATGTTATCCGGTTTTGAAGTTGGAGGTTGAAATCCATACTTCTACGATAGTTGGAGGTCCTAAAGTGGACTTTACCCTTTTTCTAGTGTCAAATAGGAAATTTTCTCAATAACCAAACTCTAGCAGGCCTTGGCAATGCAAAAAACAATAAATGAAGAGATGATCTAAAGCTTCAACAATGTGTGCATAGAACATAGTCATACCATTCTAAATCCATATTTTTCCTTAGTACAATGATGGGGATGTGGTTCCCGATCTTGCGCCAGGTTCAAGATAACTATCGATTTGGTGGACAGCGACACACCGATCCGGCTTCAGATCAAAAGACCTGAACCCTACAACCTTAGCACCACATCTCCTCTGGTTATCAACCGTATCACAATTCGGGTGATGTTGCCGAGAAGGCTAATCCCTGCTGCGAATCAAAGAACACAAGCAAGAACAAGATAAAAGGCAACTCAAGTAAAGTGACAATTTGCAGATGCATGTATGATTAGGATCTCAATGTAGGGTTTCACAAACCGATAACAACGACTGTTCAAAGACAGATTAATCTAAAACAAAAAACCAAAACCTAACAATGGCGACGACGACTGATAAGGTCGTCACTCCCCCTGGACGCGCCCCCTAACGGGCTCAAAGACGATACACAGTCCCACCGGAGCAAAGACTGTGACGCAGCACCCTGGCAAGATGCTGACTTATTTCAACGATTGCCATCTCCGGTGGAATTTGGACCTCAAACTAAATCCACTGGTTATCTTATGAAATTATCTTTCTATCTATATGTGGACCATCGAAAACGGAGTTCGGATACGTCCTGGGCGTCCGTTTTACTACAGGATGGTACTAAAGGTCGAGACAGACTCGAAGTCGAGTTGGATTGGGCCTTCGGCTTGGCTTGGACGCCCTTGCTGGCCTCCTAAGGAGGTGACAAGAAGGAGGACATCCAAGTGCTTCCTTGATGTAGGCTATGTTCGCTTGAACTTATTAGCCGTACCGTTTCAGCGAAATAACAGTGTTTTTCTTTCCCAACAAATTAGCATCACCATCAGCCATTTTTTTAGCCAGCCGAACAGAGCCGTATTATCTATATTCTTGGGGCGTGCTCCAACTTGGGCTAGGTTCCAAGGTAAATATTAAGCCTATGACGACGATGACACATCTCTCTCCTCAGAAACAACGGCAACTTGTCATAATGTTTTGGAGGCCTTGACAACTACGACACAGGTCTCGGTAGAAACAACCGCACCTTATAAATAAATAGCGTGGCAAACTGGCAAGGGCAGCAATAATAGTTAGCTAGCTGCTCGCCACGCCAGGTCAGGGACGACGACGAATTGAAGCGGTAACTAATGGCGTCCTCTAGGCAAGTGCTGCTCTTGGCTGCCGTCGCGTGCCTCACGTCACTGGCCTTCGGGACGCAGTGGATGGTCGGGGACGGCGGCGGCTGGAGGGCCAAGTTCAACGAGACCGGCTGGACCGACGGCAAGACGTTCGTGGTCGGCGACAGCCTGCGTACGCACGAGACGACACACCACCATGCACATCAATCGTCTTTTTTCATTGGAATTTATACAGAGTTAGCTATCTAACCCATTGTCGTCGTTGCTCCCTCGCTCGCAGAGTTCGTATACCCCAAGGAGAAGCACACGGTGATCATGGTCGGCAAGGACGCCTTCGCGGCGTGCGACCTGAGCGCCAACCTGCAGCTCGGGAACTGGACCAGCGGCAACGACGTCGTGCAGCTCGACAAGCCCGGCAAGGTGTGGTTCATCTGTAACAAGCCCAGCCATTGCGACAACGGCATGAAGCTCGTCATCGACGTGGTCGACGGCACCGTCGCCCCATCCCCGCTGCCGTTCCCGTTCCCGTTCCCTTTACCGTTCCCGGGAACGGCCCCGGCACCATCTCCGTTGTTCCGTTGGCCGTTATTCCCCTGGGGATCGGCCCCGGCCCCGGCCCCAGCATCGCCAGCGGCAGCGCCGCCGTCTGCAGCGGTGCGGAACCCTGTCGGCAGCGCGGTTGCTGCGGCGGCAGCCGCCGTGGTCGCGGCCGCGCTCGCGTTCTAGGGCACGCACATGCAAGAGTTTAGAGCTATATATGTATATCAGGGGCTGCCTAGTAATGTGTCTCACTCAGGGTGATCTTTTTTTTTTTCCGAATGTGTTTCAGGTGATATGAGTTTGTCAGTCTGCTATATTGCCGGCCTGCATTAATAAGTTCATTCTAATAAAGTTTAACTCTTCATATTTTATTGACCATAGATATAAAATCAGAGGGTGTGCGCGCTTGTACAGTGAATAGTTGCATCTTATAATTAAATAGTAGTACTCCATCGACTCCAAATTATAAGTTATTTTAACTTTTCTAAATTATACATTATGTCTAAATATATAGTAAATACTATGTATCTAACATTTTAAATTTTTGGAACGGAGTGATATTAGGTCCACTTCTGCTCATCAGGCGATCGACAAGACTTCAAATGCAAGTATAGAATTGTGTCGAATATGTATATAATTTAGTCGTGGTTAGGACATTGATGAGTTGTAACATGTGTCAAGGAGAAATTTTGGATCATATAGATCATTAGAGCCCACAAATACGAGGGCACCACCGTTATAACCGACAGATGACATGGTCCCACCTTCTGACCTTCGTCTGTATCAACAATTATTTGATTTGTTTATTGCTGAATGATGGTCACCTGTGCAGCTGATTTGATCAAAGAAGAAATAGTACAGTGCACCCTAATTAGAGACCAATACAATTCATATTTGACGAGTGTTTTTTTATGGAACAGCAGGAACAGTTAGGACATTGACGTTTTTTGTCCTGCTGAATGAAAAAAGTTAGAGGGCGTATTTGACC
Organism: Miscanthus lutarioriparius; assembly: GCA_904845875.1. Lineage (NCBI taxonomy): Eukaryota > Viridiplantae > Streptophyta > Magnoliopsida > Poales > Poaceae > Miscanthus > Miscanthus lutarioriparius. The sequence goes on along the minus strand of CAJGYO010000003.1, from coordinate 106,851,611 downwards.
AATACAATTCATATTTGACGAGTCTTTTTTTTATGGAACAGCAGGACAATTCATATTTGACGAGTGCAATGCAAAAAACAATGAATGAAGAGATGCTCTGAAGCTTCAACAATCTGTGCATAGAACATAGTCATTTGATTCTAAATCTATATTTTTCCTTAGCACAAGATCATCGGTGTGGTGTTCAAGCTCTTTGATAAGGAGCCAACACAATATTATAAGCTTCGATTGGAAAGAGGACTCCCCTTCTTGGAGCCAAATCAAAATGAGGCTTCACCTTTTCTAAATGTAGAGCTAGAAATTGTCAGCTTAGCCTCAAGTGGTGGTTGCCTAACACCTACAGAGAACAATGAGAAAGAATTCAAGCTTTTACCCATAACATCTAGTTAAACTCACATATGGATGACACTAGGTGGAGGTGGACTAAGTCTGAATCCTGCTCAGTCAAGTCAACATATGAACACTTGAGTAAACATATGGAAAGCAAACATCCCCCCCCCAAAAAAAAATTTCTTGTGGCTTTTGGAAAATGGAACTATTCACACTAAAGACAACATGATTAAGAGGACATGGGAAGGATGTCCCTCATGTAGTCATGTTACGTAGTTCTGTCTTGTGATGAATCCATTAACCATCTCTTCTTTTAGTGTATGGTGGCTAAGACAATTTGGGGAATTATCGCTCATTTGATTGGGCTAATGATATTCTAAACTCTATGCAACGTGCTGGTAAAGATTTATCAAATGGCTTCCTAATGATACATGGATGCTTGTTCTTTTAACTGTTGCTGCTATTTGCTGGTATGTATGGAAATGTCGAAACATGGCCTGTTTCGATAAGAACATCATTAAACACCCATATGACACTAGCACATAATATATTTTTAGACGAGAAAAAATGACTTTAGGCGGCGGGCATGCAGTCCGTCTCTGTTCTAACGCCTGTGTTAATGGGCATTAACACAGGCGGCACAATGCCTACCTTTGTAAATCGAATTAAAATAATAAAAAAACAGCAGCCTAGCACAACGTAGAGCCCCATATAGGGTCTGACGTCGAAGCCTGCGTCATCCTAGATCCGCCACCACCGCTGTCCTCGCTCGTGCCCGTGCGATTACATATAGCACGCCGAAGCGACCTGCCGCCCGCCGGATCCGCACTGACGCTGAAAGCGACTGCTGCCGCGGATCCGCACTGACGCTTGCGCCGAGCGACCGCCGCCACCGAGATCCGCACCTAGACACGCCCGAAGCGCCCGCCGCCACCAGATCCGCACTGGACTTCCCGAGTGGCTCGCTCGCTGCCGGATCCACACTTGGTCATGCCGAGAGAACCGTCGTCGCCGGATCTCGCTTCGCCATCGTCCGGAGGTGGAGGGGCCGGTCCCCGAGCGCTGTCGTCGGAGGTGGAGGAGGCGAGCCACCGTGTGTGCGCTCTACCCCACCGGTGAGCTTCCTCTATGCCGCCATCAAGCACGTGGTGTCCTCCTCGCGAGCCTCCACACGTGGTGGCCGCTCCACGCATTGCCGCTGCATGCTATCGAGGGTGAGGGATTGAGAGGAGGGCAGGTGAGGGAGAGTGGGGCGTTGGGTGAGGAGAGTGGGGTGGTGGGTGAGACACGAGAGAGAGAGAGGAGTAAGAGTTAGGGTTTTCATTTTTCCTTTATATACTCGAGAATTGTTTACACCAAAATTTGGAAGAAGAGTCTCAGGGACTTAAAAGCTTCCAAGATCACGTCATCAAGGAATCAATCGCGTGCAGGACGGTATCAGCTGATTCGAATGCAAAAACTGGAATCGGCTTTCTTCAGATAGCGCCGGCAGATAATGACAAAGGCTACGATCGGCGCCAGGAAGAAACATGATGGACTCTACAAAAGGGGAAAGATTAGAGTCCAAGTTATCTTAAATTAGGAATGTTTTCTCTAGGGTCAAAAATTGTGATGAGTCATGCTTAGACAGGAGTCATGCGCAGGTCCCGAGTATAAATATCAAAGCCCGGCTATTGTAAAAGACACACAATCAATCAAATACAAGTTATTTACTTTTTCGGCTCCGGCCACCCCTTAGGAGTAGGAGTAGAGTATATATCGGTGAGTTCTTCAGCAAGTATGGCTGCATCGATTCAGTCGACCTCCACTGCTTATCTGTAAGTACCGTCATGGCTTATACCTCTGTTCGTATGGATGCATCGATCCAGTCGACCTCCACTACAACTCTGGTATGAGTTAGTTATCAACTCTTGTCTAGTTCAAGTACGGCTGCATCGATCCAGTCGACCTCCACTGCTCGAACTAGATTAAGATCAAGTTATCGGCTCTATCTAAGGGTGGCGTTCCTTCGGATAGATTCATTAAGTTACCGATATTGCTTATTGCTTCCATTGTTTATTTAATTACAGCAATATCATTTCGCCCAATTGGGATTGTAGATCGGCCTTACATCTTTGTTAACCCATCGTTTGTTAGTCTAAACTGATTTAATCTGCACTTTAAACGATGAGTCATGTTTTATCGGCTGTTTTATGTCAATCTTGATCGTGCATAGTGTGCGGTTAAGGCGTGTTTGATCTTGAGTAGATCTATTGGCTAGCGAAAACTGTTCCATGGCCCGTTATCACGGCCTGTGTGATTCTGCCTCACACCCCACTGTTAGCACCGTGGAGTGGGGACCGTTATTTGGTAGATCTGTTCCTGAGAGGGCACGACCTTAACCGTGCGTTATGCCTGAATCGGCTGTTTTAGCCGATATCAAGAGCTTTCACGAACGGTTCGCATCACAAGATCGTTGAAGTAGCAATAGGTTGAAAGATGTGTTAGCCCCATGATCTTATTATTGTATTACGGCCTGCATGATTCTGCCTTATGCCCCACTGATATTAGTAATAAGTTAGGGTCGTCGAGTCTATTGTTGTTTCTACGGCCTGCATGATTCTGCCTCATGCCCCACTGGTCATAGCGATAGATGAGATCTAATATGTTTATTAGATTTATCTTTATTAAATGGTTGAATGATGATGAATTGTTTCTTTCATAAAAAAGAGTTCGGTTACTTGCAGTCATTGGCTTAGCATGAACTAATTACTGTTGATATCTTTTTGCTAGTGACCAGTATTTGTTTAAACAATGATATTCATTATGATAACCGATTCTTCTTACATAACCCCATGAGCTTTAACCGATTTATTCTTACGAATATGCTGGAATCGGCTATTTAATCGATCTCCTTTTATATTGGCTCTCAGAGCCGCACATTCGGGACTGTCTGGCAACACCGGCATGTTCTGCCCTTAATTACTGATAAGCTTTCTCTCCTTGTCAATTGCAGGGTCAAATTGACTGGCACGTCTCGAGAGGAGTGCGCAGGATCGACCACCCTTGCGCTGAAGCTAGGCAGATCTCCAGCTTCATCGAGTGGACTCTTCTGGCTTGCTCATGTGTCCTCGGCACGGGACGAAATTCCATGTTGACACGCGTTTCTAGCACGCCTGGTGGGACCCCACAATCATCATGGCGGTTCACAACAACAACGACATCCTTATGCTGCATTATGAAGATCTACCTAATGGGGATAAGGGTATCATCAGCAAAGCTACAAAAGAGTTTCAGAACAAGTGTTTATTGTCCTACACCAAAACACGTGACAACACAATTGTTCAGAAATTTCCACTACCAAGAGTTATATTACACGGGCAGACGGATACAACTGAAGATGAAGACAGACGTTTCTTTAAGGAAGTTGTAGACAAATCTGTTCATGATGCCATATCAAGCCATAACGAAGCTTTCTTGGACATATTCCATAACGCCATGAGAGAGGCGATTTATGGATTTCTAGTTGGTCAAGGTGGACCGGCTAATTTCAACATTCTAGATCCGTCAATCCAAAGGACTAATCAAGTCAGTACCAGCCATCAAGAAGCAGTACCAGCTGGTAATGGTGATGTCCAGACAGTTCAGGGTTTATCTGAACAAACTCAAGGGACTACTGTAAATCAGATACAGTACAATCTTGGATCGTTAGTACAGCATGTGCAGCAGCCGGCGGGGCAAAGTCAGAACCAGGTGATCAATTTTGGCATATCAGGCCACATACCATCGTCGACTTAAAAAATAGCACCATCAATTCAAAGGATCCGTAGAGATATAGATCCTTATGTCTACAATCAGAGACTTCAAGCAGCAAGCCAGCAAAGGACCCAGCAGATTGAGATTCCATAAGGGTATCACTATGGCATAGATTATAACATCCTTCACATAATGCCAAATCCAGGATATCAAGGCATGTGGGATTTCAATCCACAGATGGGTCAGCAGGTGCAGAGGTATCCAAATCCGCAAGCTGATGAATTATTGCTGAGGGTGTCCGAGATGATGAAAAATCAGTTCGGTTTAAAGCCAAAAGGGTTGACCTTTTCGTGCAAATGCCCATATCCAGAATGATATGATTTGGTCGCTCTTCCCACAAATTATAGGCTCCCAGAATTCGCTAAGTTCACTGGCCAAGACAGTACAAGCACGATAGAACATATCAGTCGCTATCTTACACAATTGGGCGAAGCATTAGTTAAGGATGCCCATCGAGTTCGTTTCTTCTCCTTGTCCTTATCAGGGCCAACCTTCACTTGGTTTTCATCACTACCAGTCAATTGCATTGCCAATTGGGCTAACCTAGAGAAGAAGTTTCATACATATTTTTACACTAGGACTGGAGAAAAGAAGATTACTGATCTGACAACTATAAGACAAAAGACTAATGAATCGGGCACTGAATTTCTTCAGAGGTTCCGAGAAATCAGGAACTTGTGCTTCTCCTTAAACTTGGCTGACGATCAACTAGCTGCTTTAGCCGTTCAAGGAATGCTATCAATGTGGAAAGAAAAACTGCTGGGACAAGAATTTGACAACTTGGGACAATTGGCTCAATGAGTGGCGGTACTCAATAGCCAATTAAGAGTATGAGCGAGAGAGATATCCGATTTTAGAAAAGTAGCACAATAGCTGAAGCTTATGATCCATACTCAGCCGATGACGGCTGTGAAGATGAAGAAGAAGAGGTTACTGCGGCTGAATAGAATTGGGTCAAGAAGATAGTAATGGTGCCAAATCCTTGGGGAAGAGGAGTCGAGGAGAGCTATGACTCTGATGTCACCAAATCGAGATAAGCTCTTCGATTTTTTGCTTAAGAAAGGGCAGATCAAGTTACCCGATGGTCATGTCATGTTGCCCCTCGATCGCTTGAAGAATAAGAAGTTCGCAAGTTCCATAATGCTACTTCTCATTCCACCAACGAATGCAGAATTTTTCGACAGCATATACAAATGGCTATTCAGCAGGGGAGGCTCAAATTTGATACACCTTGGAAAATGAAAGTTGATGATAATCCTTTCCCAGGAGATCAAAACATGGTTGATGCTGGGCTACTCAAAGGAAAGACTAAGGTCCTAACATCAACCAAATCAAAAAAAGCTAGAATGGTTGATCTCAAGATGCAAATATCGATTTGAAAGTATAGAGAGATTAGAATACGTCGTCTTTGAGCAAAAGAGCCGACTGACGGGGGGAGGCGTCAAAAGCAGGGATGACAAAGCCGCAAGTTACATCTCGGATTCTATTGAATAAGTGGCAGTAGCAGAAAGAAAAGGATTATCAGCATTGGTTAAAGGATCAAGCATACCAGCATCAACTGAAAGAAGAGAGGTATGAAAGGAAACAAGCCAAATTACATTGGAATTGTCCTTTCTTCAGACATTGCTGGAATGAAGGTTTGAAGTTGCCTACCAGACATGACTGTCCAGAATGCAGCAATCAGTATTAGGAGTTTAGACAATCTCAAACCAACCGCTGGTCTATCCATACTCAAGATGCATATCATCATAATAACATGGATCGACGCTTAAAAAATAGAAATAGTCATAATTGGTTGAGAAAAAGAGTTGTTGACCAGGACTGGGCTGACCATGAAAAGGAAGGTAATGAAAGAAAATATGTTTGGCAGGAAGGCCAATGGTGTCCAGGAGGTTTAACAAGAAGCCAGAAGAGAAGGGTGCAACGCCTAAGGAATAAAGAGATAGAACAGGCTCAGGCATCCGGTGAACCTCAAGTATGGCGTACCAAGCAAACAGTAGATAGAAAGCAACCATCGACTAATATCCAAATGGCTTTTCTGTTGCCATCAAAATTCAGAGCTCCGGCAGATCAAGAAGTTTATTCGGATTTCGATGAATCGGAGTATAAGGAGATAGTTGCCAAGTTAACGGTTGTACAACAAGCAATATTTGACAAACCAGTCAAGCATCGGCACTTAAAAGCTTTATATATGAAAGGTCTTGTTGATGGGAAGCCGATGAACAAGATGTTGGTGGACGGAGGTGCTTCTGTCAATCTTATGCCTTACACCACTTTTCGTAAGCTTGGCAAAGGACCAGGAGATCTGATGGAGACTGACATGATGCTTAAGGACTTCGGAGGTAATACGTCTAAGACCCGGGGGCAATAAACGTCGAACTAACAATCGGAAGCAAGAATCTATTCACCACATTCTTCGTCATCGATAGAAAAGGGTCGTATAGTTTGCTCCTCGGTCGTGATTGGATTCATGCGAACTGCTGTATACCATCGACCATGCATCAGTGTTTGAGTCAATGGCATGGAGATGATGTCAAATTGGTTCGCACTGATGAGTCCATGAGCATCGCAATAGCCGATCCAGTCTTTTGGGAAACTAGGAGACTTCGATTGTTTTCTAGCAAGACATGGGAAGGAGGCTTCATTAAGATCAACAATAAAAGCCAACAACCGATGCAAGCGATCGGCTCTGAGAGTTTGTTTTAGTAAAAAGTCATGGCTTCACATCGGCCATTGGATTAAGGAAAGATAAACATTGAGTCCTGGAGATGGGTTTAGGCCGACGTATGTGGATGCTGTGTCAAATTGTAAGTGCGATTCAAAGTTAATGGATTTCTTAAAGAAGTTCTGTTTCGCTTAATAGGATACTTGACCTGGGTTGATCAATCGTCTAACCTTTGGTATGAAAAGTTCTGTGGGATGTTATCCTAACATCTTATCAACATTCAATAGCCAATTCATTCTTGGCTCTAATAGCTAGTACTAGGAGGGTATCGCCTCTAGTTCAAAAAATGAAGAAATCTTCAAAGACAATAAGAGCCGATACGATATGTATCGCCTATAGAGCCAAAGCAAAAAGAAAAAACAATCATACACAAGGGCATTGCATTGAGGCACATTCATGAAAGAGGAGTCTTTGTTCATTGGTTTCCCCTAAGTACAATCTAGTCGAAGACTTTGTTCACCACATCCTGAGCGGATGTGATGTCCATGATGGCCTCCGCCGCTACGGTGAATTCTTCTATCAAATCTTCATGTTCCTCAGGGCCATCGCCAATCGGGAAGCCAACCTCCATGGCGTGGAGGTCATGCCCAGTTTGGACCTGCGCCGCAGTTAGCGCCACCGACGCGCCGTGACGAACACCGTGGAGGGCAATCTCCTGGACGCGGGCCGGGATGTCTTGGAGATGAGCGTCAATGAGGGAACCACTAGCATTGACGACGTCCACGACCACATTCGCTGCCAATTGGAGACTCCAATTGCACCGTTTGAGCTGGCGATTACAGAAGAATATCAAGACAAAGGCAATGGAAACCAGAATAGAAACATTCATGGAACTCATCTTACCTGCTACCGCGGCATCAGACTTAGCCAGCCACGCTCGAACGGTGTTGGCCTCCTCCTTAGCCGCATTAAGGGCCGCTTGGAAGACCCCTAGACGAATCTCAAGCTGGCCGTTGTTCCGAATCGCCTCGGAATAACAGTCCTCGGCCGCCCTCCATTCTCGAAAGAAGCACCAGGCATCATCGCCGTCATATGAGTTGGAAGAACCCGATGATGAAGCTGGCGTGAAAGATGTAGCATCAACGGGTTTGCCGGTCCTGGGGAAAGGATGAAGGCTATCATTCACAATGGACCTATAGGCGAGTCAGAACAGGTCATCATCATGAAAAGAGGTTGCCAATCTCACCTCATGCGTCGGATACACTGGTTCATCGGCATGTCTTCTTCTAGGATCTCCTCCGCCATGCGCTTACCTCAGTTATCCTCACCGGCCATGAGAGATGATTGGATCTACGGAAGGAAGGAAGAAAACCGCTACAGAGTTTTGGCAGGTGGAAGAGAGCGAAGGAACAGTTGCAAATGGAGATGTGTTTGAGGCCAAAGCCCTCGGCTGGTATTTAAAGACATGAAGCGAAGAGGCGGACGCCTCGGGACACGTAAAGGGAACCGCAGTTAATAGAATGTGAAACGCCACTTCACCAATGCCGAAGAGAATATGGCGCCGGATGACTAAGGATAGAAGATCGAAGGGTTCTCTTAATAAAGGCCGTGTTTTCAGACCTAGATAGGATTAAAGCCAAGAGTCTGGAATTAGCTATTTTCAAAATTGGCTCTTTAGCCAGAACAAAGGTGATCAATCGACTGTGACAATCCTTTAGCCTCTTGCCTGTTCGAGTTCCCCTTGGCCAATTGAATTTCATGATCAAAAGACTCCCCTAAAGCCTATGCCACCTTCAGGACCTGATCTTAAAAAATGGAGAAAGGAGACAAGGCTCTGGAGAGGGCTGGAGATGAAGTACCCTTGATGGACAAAGAGCAAAAGAGCTGATAGAGTCGCCTTATGAACTCGTATAGCCATAATACAGTCCCTTCTTGGGAAGTTCAAACTAGATCGAGGCGTGTTATGTTGTAGAGCGATTTATCAGCCTAAGTCTACAAGAATGTGGTGATGAATGACTTAGAAGATTTGAGTTGCCTTTGGCAGTGTGCTCTTGAAAAGGCATCGAAGCCCATGAACCGAGGGATTGCGAGAATATTATAGTTAAAAGGTCAAGAATGAGCAATTCTCTGAGAGAGATTTGGTCTGGAAAGTAAGATTGCCGATCGGGTCAAAGGACAGCAAATCCGGCAAAGTGGTCACCTAATTGGGAAGGACCTTATCGGATCAAGCGTTGTGTGCCTGTTAATACTTATGTTTTGGAAACATTGAGAAGAGAAGAAGAATTCGGCAGAGCAATCAAATGAGGGATATTTGAAGGAATATTACCCTAACGTCTGGATTAATACTTGACAACCAATTTGCTCGGTTGTCAGCTCTAATAGCCAATACCAGAAGGGTATCGCTTCTGGTGCGAAGATAAACCTAGAGGGGTAAACGTCGGTACAATGTGTATCGCCCGTAGGAGCAAAGCAAAAATGGATAAAGTGATGCATATAGTATGAAGTACAAAACAAAAGGAAAAATCACTTAAGACGGAGGAATTGTTTGCTAATATCACCTATTACAAACTTCGGGCTAGAAAATACTTTGGCTACTATATCATCGGCCTGAGAGATAAAGGCTACGGAGTTAGTAGCACTGAAGAAATCCTCAATCAGGCGTTCATAATCCCCAAGGTGCGCCGTGGCTGGAAAACCATGGGGAAGGAATCGAAGCTCGTGGCCAGAATGGACTTGCGTAGATGCCAACGCCATGGCGGCACCATGACGAACGCCGTGCAAAGCAACCTCCCTAACACGGTTCGGGATGTCGTGCAAGCGAACCACCAGAACGGTGCCTCTGGCGTTGACGAATATCGCTGCGTGCTCCACAGCCAATCGGAGGCTCTCCAGTTAGGCAGACAGATCTAAAAAGATTCAAAGGGGAGATGATCAGAGTCTTGAAGATGAAATTGAAAAGAAGCAAAGGTTATGACAGATATCTCACCCATGATTCTAGCTTTGGCCTTGGCCAACCTATCCTCCACTAAATCGACCTCGGGAGGTGATCGACATCAAACCATGGCCAGGGCTGATTCTGTGAGGGAGAGACATTTAGTGAGACTCTGGCCATGCCAATCAATCGAGGCAAGCAGATCGTCGTTGTCAATCTGCCTCCTTTGATAACAAGGGAGTCATGATGAGCTATTAACGAAGAGGACCCTAAAGGCCGAAACGCAGTCGGTACTATTCCACTCGAGGCGGTGGGGGCATCATGAGCTATACCCTCCCCGATGAGGAAGGCGGCGACGACGACGATGATGCAGGTCCGTTAAGGGCCTCCTCAAAGAAAACCTTTGTTGTTCTCCATGATCTCAAACCTCTGAAAAGGGAACTATACTAAGGACGCGGAAGGTTTGAGACGAAGCAAGTTGTTTTTTGATCCCCAGCCGTGGCCCATATATATAGCCCGGGAAGGCGAGGAGATATATTTCGCTAGGGGTGTGAAATTGAAATCAGATGCAGAAAAGGATCGATGCTCCGGAAATTCAGAGGACAGATAACGAGGAGACAACAGATTCGGGCTTATTGCTTTCCCAAGTTTCAGAATATCATGGGATGGATACAAAATTATTACATTGACCAGCCATCAACCCACCAAGGTTTCTTTGGATTGAAGGGAGTTCGAATCCCCACAAGGCCGAAAGTTGTCACAAAACGAGTCACATCGGCTCATTAATAAAATTATGACAAAGAAGGGGAGAAGCCGCCTGCCCAACAAATGCCTAGCTGATTTCTCGGTGACTGGGAAACCGCTGGAAAGAAGCTTATGGCTTTCTCGATGGACATTTGATCAAGCAAACAAGGGGAAGGCATCCACACATTTTAACCCTTGCAAACACTAGAACAGCTCTACGAGCATGGAGAGAAGACCCAGGCGATATCACAAGGATTCTTCTAACCGCAGTAGCTAATTCTCTTACTCGACAAGGTGCTAAGATGGGAGACACAATCACCCTGTGCATAAGAATTCTTCTAACCGCTCAAGATCTTCATAGCAAAAAGATAGACTATGGAGGGTCCAACGAAGTCAGAAGCACTCGAGGGGGCAGATGAAAGAGAAATATGGCTGAATTGTTGAGTTGCTCTCGCCAGGGTCGGATAGACATTTTATAGCTAGCCTAAAAAGATAAATCCAAGTGCTCGTGAAGTAATGATACTCTCGAAAAAAGTTTTGAAGCATGGGCTCATGAGCTGACATAGACGACGACAAATAGTAGACCCCAGATCAAGATTCTCTACCCGTGATCGTGGCCCAATCGGGGATACATACATGATAATTTTGGAATAAAATTACTTTTATCCCAAAATTGGGGGGCATGTGTTTACACCAAAATTTGGAAGAAGAGTCTCAGGGACTTAAAAAGCTCCTAGGATCATGTCATCACGGAATCAATCGCATGCAGGACGGTATCAACTGATTCGAATGCAAAAACTGGAATCAACTTTCTTCAGATAGCGCCGGCAGATAATGACAAAGGCTACGATCGGCGCTAGGACGAAACATGATGGACTCTACAAAAGGGGAAAGATTAGAGTCCAAATTATCTTAAATTATGAATGTTTTCTCTAGGGTCAAAAATTGTGATGAGTCGTGCTTAGATAGGAGTCATGCGTAGGTCTTGAGTATAAATATCAAAGCCTGGCTATTGTAAAAGACACACAATCAATCAAATACACATTATTTATTTTTTCATCTCCGGCCACCCCTTAGGAGTAGGAGTAGAGTAGATCTCGGTGAATTCTTCAGCAAGTACGGCTACATCGATCCGGTCGACCTCCACTCTTGTCTGTAAGTACCGTCATGGCTTATATCTCTGTTCGTACAACTGCATCGACCCGGTTGACCTCCATTGCGACTTTGGTATGAGTTAGTTATCGACTCTTGTCTAGTTCAAGTACGGTTGTATCGATCCGGTCGACCTCCACTGCTCAAATTAGATTAAGGTCAAGTTATCGGCTCTATCTAAGGGTGGCGTTCCTTCGGATAGATTCATTAAGTTACCGATATTGCTTATTGCTTCCATTGTTTATTTAATTACAACAATATCACTTCGCCCGATTGGGATTGATCTAGATCGGCCTTACATCTTTGTTAACCCATCGTTTATTAGTTAAACCGATTTAATCTACACTTTAAACGATGAGTTATGTTTTATCGGCTGTTTTATGTCAATCTTGATCGTGCATAGTATGCGGTTAAGACGTGTTTGATCTTGAGTAGATCTATTGGCTAGCAAAAACTGTTCCATGGCCCGTTATCACGGCCTATGTGATTCTACCTCACACCCCACTGTTAGCACCGTGGAGTGTGGACCGTTATTTGGTATATCTGTTCCTGAGAGGTCACGACCTTAACTGTGCATTATGCCTGAATCGGCTGTTTTAGCCGATATCGAGAGCTTTCACGAACGGTTCGCATCACGAGATCGTTGAAGTAGCGATAGGTTGAAAGATGTGTTAGCCCCATGATCTTATTATTGTATTATGGCCTGTATGATTCTGACTCATGTCCCACTGATATTAATAATAAGTTAGGGTCGTCGAGTCTATTGTTGTTTCTACGGCCTGCATGATTCTACCTCATGCCCCACTGGTCATAACGATAGATGAGATATAATATGTTTATTAGATTTATCTTTATTAAATGGTTGAATGATGATGAATTGTTTCTTTCATAAAAAGGAGTTCGGTTACTTGCAGTCATTGGCTTAGCATAAATTAATTACTGTTGATATCTTTTTGCTAGTGATCAGTATTTGTTTAAACAATGATATTCATATTGATAGCCAATTGTTCTTACACAACCCCATGAGCTTTAACCGATTTATTCTTACGAATATGCTGGAATCAGCTATTTAGTCGATCTCCTTTCATATCGGCTCTCAGAGCCGCACATTCGGGATTGTCTGGCAACACCGACATGTTCCGCCCTTAATTACTGATAAGCTTTCTCTCCTTATCAATTGCAGGGTTAAATTGACTGGCACGTCTCGGGAGGGGTGCGCAGGATCGACCACCCTTGCGCTGAAGCTAAGCGGATCTCCAGCTCCATCGAGCGGACCCTTCTGGCTTACTCGTGTGTCCTCGGCACGGGGCGAAATTCCATGTCGACAAGAATAATAGTGGGCTTGAAGATGATTAGCGGGCTGGGCCTTTATTTGTTGAGGCATGACTTATTGGTGCCCGCATCCAAAAATGGATTTACAGAGACGGGGCTCTTAAGATGTCCGCCTCTGAAAATGGACAACCTCTGAAAATGGGCCTCCGTAGATAAAACGACCGCCTCCGTAAATCGATTTTAGGAGAGACATCCACCTCCGCAAATAAAGTGTGCGCCTTAAAATCGATTTTAGGAGACGGTAATACTTTGTACCCACCTCTGAAAATAAAAATGATCTGTCTCCTGAAATCATTTTTGCAGTAGTGTGAGGTGATTACTAAAGTTGTTTCAAGGAATGAAGGATTGAATGGGAAGGTGGATGAGTGTGTGGACTCGCTCCTTAGGACTGCACTTCAGCTGATGTTAATCCCAAAGCGCCACCGTTCTTGATCACTGAGATTGAGGAGAAATCTAAAAATGACAAGAAGAGTGGTGCCCATCTTGAAGAGATTTCATATGGATGAGTATTCTTTTGATTTTTGTGTCAGTCAATGGACCTGCAATGTACACTTGCCATTACTGCCTTTGAGCTACACCTTGGTCAATGAGGATGAGAGTCTTTAGGCTTAATATTCACCATACATAAGTCAGGTGTAAACCCCTTCTGTGTTGCTATTCTTGAACTCTATTCTTGATTTCTATTCGGAATGAAAATGGGGCGCATCCTGGTTCAAAAAAAGAAAAGAAAATGAGGCTCTGACGAGCCCTTTCATAGCATAGGAAATTAGAGAGGCTATTTTTCATGGAAAGAACATTGCCTTTGGTCTTCACCATACATCAATTGAACTCTACTAAACTTTTGCTAGAATTCACCATACATCAATTGAACTCTACTAAACTTTTGCTATAATTTAGTTGGGCATAACTTGGGGGACATGTTTCCTAATTAAGTTTATGATCATGAAATGGACATAGGAGAACTTAATTATTTTACTATTTTCCTTTTGTACAAAATAGAAGAAACCATAAGGTTGTGCAGTGCAGGCCAACTTGCCTGCTTATTGTCGTGTATAAACTCTTCTATAAAGCTTTAATGCTTAGGCTTGAAAAGTGCTGGAGAGAATCATAAACTAATGCCAATGAAAGGCAAAAATATTATGGATGGAATTGTGTGACTCCATGACATTTTTAGCATGATGGAAGGTGTTTATCTAGAGCACTGGCCCATGGCTATCATTTTAGTAATTACAATGGGAAGAAGATCCGGAAGGTCGAAAAAGGAAGCTGACAAGTGGAGGTCTAAGGTAAATATTTTTTTTTGTAGAGAAAAAGTACTATAGGAGCATGGTTTTGTTGATAAGTTTACTAAAGCACTCGCCCACTGATAGGTGGTGGCTGAGATGGAGCATAAACATGAATAAGTTGATGGGTTAGATATGGCCCAAAATTATGGTTTTTCTATTAATCATAACGTATTGTGACTATTGTTCCTGATGTAATTATTTGTAATTAATTGCAGGTTTTTCTCGTTGAGGATTTTGCAAAGGATTTTGATTCTTATGTACGTGAGATGAGTAAATCTTTTACTTGGGTAGATGCCTGAGTTGGCCGTGACAAGATATATTATGGAGTAAGTATTGTGGATGTGGTTTTACTCTCATTTTATTGATGCCAATATCTAATGATATCTATATACAGTATGCCTATCCATGTATATAGGCTTGGTGCCAATGGTGAAATTGCATATTCTATTTCATATGGTCCCCGAGATTGATAGGATCAAGGAGCCGACTAGAGAGGGATGAACAGTTATTTGTAAAACTTAGACTATAGGGGATGAATAGTCATTTCTAAAAGTTAAATGTGCCGCTAACTTGAAACAAATGCACGTATCCAACCCTTTAAACCATCTCCAAAACATGTTTGAATCACTTTTTATATTCATCAGAGGTCCTAGCATGTATCTAACCCTTCAAACCATCTCCAAAACCATATGAACTCAAAAACTAAAGAAATGGAGAAGGGATGGGAACTGGAGAAGTAAAAACCAAATCCAACACAAAGTATGAACTCAGATTCAGATCTCCGAAAAATAATTGCTTTATTTATGAAGATCAACCAGATCCGGTTCTTACAGAGGAAAGATTAACACAACATATGAATCACTCTCTACACTGAGGATCTCAACAGCATGAAAGACTTATTAGAAAATAACTACTGAGACTAGTCTTAGGCTAGGAATGAAAACTGAGGAGATAGCTAGTTGGAGCAGCCTTATCATATTTATAGGCCTATTACACATTTTCAACAAGCCCATAGATATTTTGGCTGAACCACTTTACCCAGGGGCAAAATGGTCTAACTTGAGATTTGTGCATCCGACAGCTACGAGATCTTCACGACTTTGCTTTGCCTCGGCGCAAGCTTCGCGATGACGTCACGTTCCACCTCCAATTCAATCCCGAACTCCATCTAGTTTTGAGGCCCAAACCTGAAAATCGTTTACTAGTGCTTTTGAGGCCCAAACCACCAAACCCCTCTAGAGAAGCGTATCTGCTATGCCTCTTCCACGATCTCGACGTGTGTCACCATCTATCCTCGACTGCCCGATCACCAAGTCCTCTAGCACCTCTGCTTGACTTGGTCAACCGCTGTGTTGACTTCATCAACACAATCTACTCTTCCACATGTACACTTGCTTGTTGATGTCCTCAAATGTTAGCCACCCATTGTCAGTCTTCCTGCCATCTTGATCCCTTGGTCCAAGCCTCATGTGTGTCCTTCGCAACTCGCAATTCATTGGCACGACATGCCCCTTCTTGACCTTCTCCATGTCTGTCGATCGTCTCTATGCTTCCACACACCAACACAGACAAGACACATGTTGCCCCCACACTCATGCTAGGGTTAGTCCCAAAATCAACCGAAGCCTGATCGTCTCATGATAATCACTCATCACGACTCAACACACATGGGCACATATCAACCATGTGTTCGTGCACAGTTTGTGAGAAGCCACTTTTTTAGCTTCAGCTCCTTGCAAGGAGCCATTTTTTAGATGCTCGTTTGGCAGAGCTCCTTACAAGGAGCCGCAAGAAATCATAGTCGGAGTCCTGCCAAACGAGGCTTTAACCTTGTTACAGATGCTCTTGCAAAAATGATTAATACGGCTCAACAAATCAATAATCAAAGGGCTTGTGTTTGAATATATTTATATTGTATTTATTTTTGGCTGAAGTTTAATATGGTCAAGCATGAATGTATGATACACCAAGTTACTCTTTGTTGCTTTCTACAAAAACAGGGTATAACCTCCGTAAAAATTGTCTGATACACCAAGACCGTACCTCATCCGTCTTACATTCAAGAAATATCTAAGGACCTGTTTGGATCTATTACTGCTAATATAGTATTAATAGTTAGAAGAGCTAAAATTAGCAGGTGAGAATCTGAATAGACCTGCTAACTATTATCTAGGAGGATTGCTGAAACTTAGTTTATTAGTTGGTCTAGGGGTGCTAATAGTTTATGTTTATATCTAATGTGCTATCTAACTACATATTCGCAGGTCTATTTGAAAACCCCCTACTAATATAATTAACTAGCTAATTAATGAGTTAGCTAACTATCAGCATTAGTTGATTCAAACAAACCACAAATCCATGGTTTGATTGGAAGAACAAGAAATTATGGACGAGGTTTACACGTTTTGGTCCTAAGTCCTAACGACGAGGAGGTTACATCCAACTTCCGAAACAAAGCGCAGTGCCAAACGCTGTTTTGTCACTTTCCATGCGTCCCTGCAATCTCCCGTGCATCCAGTGATGATCCCAATGCAAACTTCACCTCGCTTTTATCAGCTCCTCTGATTCGGCAGCTGGATTGCTGAGCTAGAAACAGTACATTTGTCAGGCACTACCGACCAGAACGGCCTATATGTGCCGTCCGCCCGCTGCGTTCTAGCTGCCGCAGACTCTGACCTCATAAAATGACTTTAGCGTCGACCTGGTCCCGTCTTACCTGGTCAAGGCTGTAGCTGCGTGCAATTCATGCCCCTCTGCTGTATAAATAGACGCGAGATTGTCATCACTAATTAAGCCACAGCAGCAGCTAGCAGAGAGAGAGACTACTAGTGCCACATCTGCCATAGCAAGCAAGCTAGCTAGCTCATCGCCAGGGAAGAGGCAAATGGCTTACCGGCAAGTGCAGCTCCTAGCCATGGTCGCCGCCGTCGCGTGCCTCGCGCCGCTGGCCTCCGCCACGGTGTTTATGGTCGGGGACGGCCTCGGCTGGAGGGCCAGGTTCAACGAGACCCACTGGACCGACAACAAGACGTTCGTGGTCGGCGACAGCCTGAGTACGCACACGAGAGACGATCGACAACACCATCACCTTGCACACGCACACGCACCATACATATTTCGTTGGAATCACTTAACCCCCATTACTAATTGTCTCGCGCTCGCAGTGTTCATGTACAACAAGGAGAACCACACGGTGGCGCAGGTGGGCAAGGACGACTTCGTGGCGTGCAACCTGCAGGGCAACCAGCTCAAGTTCTGGGACTCCGGCAACGACGTCGTGACGCTGGACAAGCCCGGCAAGATGTGGTTCATCTGCACCAAGCCCGGCCACTGCCTCAACGGCATGAAGCTCGTCATCGACGTCCAGGCACCCGCCTCGGGCCCGGCGGCGGAGCCACCGTCGTCGGCGCCCATCAGCTACACGGTCGGCCGCGCGGTGGCCGCCGCTGGTGCCGTGCTCGCGGCCGTGCTCGCGTTCTAGATTCCTCCTGTGTGCGCGCAGGATCAATCGTATTTACTTGACAACATCGATCGTTTTGTGTGTGCGTGGTCGTCGGATCAATTTTTCTTTCTTTTTATATTCACGAATACTGTTGTTTATTGTTTGGACTTGTTGCTGCCGCTACTGGTGTTTCAACTAGGTTACGCTAGCAAGAGTCCAAAGCTATCTATGTATACGGATACGGGGCCTGCCGGCCTTTTTACCTGTTTCATTCAGGTGGTCTGATGAGTTTGCTGTGTCCGCTGTATCGCCAGCCTTATATAATAAGGTCATTGTAATAAAGTTTATCTCTACAGATTATTGACAACCTATTATACTACTCCTAGTCAGCTAATAGTTTAATGGAAATATCATTTTCCTGTGTGCTAAAAACCATCAAGGAAACAGGAAAAACATCATGAAAATTAATTCTATCAGGGCCCAACAAGCATATCCGGTCAAGAATACATCGACGGAGAAATCGATTTTTTTCCCTGTGAGCTTCCTGACAGAAGCTTTATTAATTCCATTGGTTTTTTTTTACAATTGCCTGATGGAAAATTTGTAGCAGCATCAGGTTTATTAAATTCGCTTAACCATCCTACTTCAGGTATCTAATCTCACAGGGTAGGGCTACCACATGACTCATGTGGGTCTTATGCACATCTCTCTCGATGCAACATCTGGTAAACCCTTCATAAGGTATCTACTAGGTTTATAGCCGCCTCAACATAGTCCAATGGTATTACTCTAGAGCACATCATTTTCCGGATAGACTCCAATTGCACCTTTACATGACTTGATGGCTTGGTGTTGTCCTTAGAACGGTTGACCTCAATCATAATTTGATTAACACGGGTCGTTATGATAGTGGCATCAATTTTGATCAGCAACCACCAAATTTAGTAAGAGTTCATGAAACCACTTGACCCCAATAGTGATATATAGTTACTAATGTTGTTAGAGCATCTCCACCAGATATTTTTGGGAGATCGACGTGCTGCAGCAGATTTTCTATATCTATAATTTTAAGAGATCTCCTAAGAGAAGCATCATTTCTCCTAAATAAAGGAGACAACCCCTTCTCCCATATCCCTGACCCCTAAAAAAATATAGAAGGCAAGGTTTAAGTAATCTGTTACAACAATGCTCTCTTAAAGTACTCTCCTAAACTAACTTAACGAGGAGATTAGGTGGAGATGCTCTTAGTTCGGTTTCCATTGTTGATCCTATAAAGATGATTTGTTTGCAAGACTTCTAAGAAACAACAATGCCTCCAAGTACTAACGCATACCTACTTGGGGCTTTCACAACACCATTAGATACCTATTATAGTCAATACCATAACCCAATAACTTTTAAATAGCATAATTTACTTCTTCAAGGGGGCTCTACAGATCATATCTTGGATTTCAAAAAATCTTCTTATTTGCCATGAAGTGGGAGCCTGCGCGAGATGGGGTGGCCGGGCTCTGCTCGCTCTCCTCCCCGGCTTCTCGTGAGATCGTGTTTGTTTAGCTTCAGGTTTCTTGATTCTAAGTTTTTTTTATCTCTGCCACGCTAACTGAATACATAAAAAACCTAATTATTTAGGAGTATCTCAATTGACCCCTTTTATGCTTCTTTTTCTATAATAACACAATAGACTAGTATATACAATATTGGAGTTGTTTTGTAGTCACTATACCCAAAGTGAATCAAGACCTTTTCCAATATAAACTGCAGGGGTGTAAACCTGCCATCACATTCTCTTAGTTGCTTCATGTTTAACCTAACACAGACAACTCCAACATACTCACTACAACACAACACCAAATTGCCGTCTGACGTTGGTCGCTAAAAGTTGACAATTATCGTTAAACAGTTGGTCGCTAAAGATTTGTTTCAGACCTTCAGTCGCTAATTCTACGTATTTCGATAGCTTGTTTGTCGTTATATCTATTTTAGTTCAACGTTGGACAGTCAGTCACTATACCCTAGTAACTAGGTCCAATTGTCCGTCGCTGAACAAGGTCGTGCGCTTAGCGCATCGTGGCCAGCCCAGTGAGCCCACTCCCGTGAAGTTTTTGGCCCAAAAATTAGCCACAACCCTAGACCCCTCCCCACACCCCCACACGCCACCGCCATTTCCTCCCTCCACACGCCGCCGCCATTGCTCGCGCCCTCGCGGCGCTCCACTCCGCTCGCTGCTCGCTCACACCCCCTTCTGCAAGCACATGCAGCGCCGAACACCGCTCACCCGTCACACACGCGTCGTCCCATTTTGCGAGTGCGTGCAGCGCTCCACCGATCGCGCCCTAACGTGGTGCCCCTTCTGCGAGCGCGCACAGCGCTCCTCCATTCACCCCTCACGCAGCGCTCCTCCTTAGATCAACAGCGTATGTTACCCCTCATCTACATCCTTCGATTCTTCTCCACTCCGAACTCTAATCCTAGGGCAACTCTAATCCTAGGGTGCTTTGAGCCGCTCAGGTCATGCATTAGCACGGAGGGGACGTGACGCGGCCATAGTAAGGCAGGCTGCAACACCCAGACATGACACCACAATAAGAAAGCGGCGTGTAGGACTGTAGCACCAACAAAGCAGTAGGGCGATGCCTTTGTTAGCAACAGCAGGGTCCGTCGCTATAACTTTTAGCAACTGATTGTTCGTTGTTGTACACCCCTTTCAGCAACTCTAAGTCAGTCGTTGTTTTAAGGTTGTGGTGTAGTGACTTCATCTCGAAGTTTTGGGAGAAGTCATCTTTGACTTCCTTAACCACATTAATGTTAGTCCATAATAATAGTATCTCATCAACATACAAGCACAAAATCACTCCCCCGACATAGAAATTGTACACACACTACTAGAGAAACGGGTTTTAGTCCCGGTTGGGAAGGCCCTTTAGTCCCGGTTTTCCCAACCGGGACTAAATTCCCGGGACTAAAGGTGTGCATCTTTAGTCCCGGGTCTGGGAACCAGGACTAAAGGTCACCCACGGAAAAAAAAT
Organism: Miscanthus lutarioriparius; assembly: GCA_904845875.1. NCBI lineage: Eukaryota > Viridiplantae > Streptophyta > Magnoliopsida > Poales > Poaceae > Miscanthus > Miscanthus lutarioriparius. The sequence goes on along the minus strand of CAJGYO010000003.1, from coordinate 106,830,904 downwards.
AAAGGAAATCCTCGAGGCCTCGCTTGCTCTACATGAGATTCAAACCCAACACCTCTCTCCTCGCGCGTAAGTACATTACCAACTCAATTGCACACCACTTGTGACAGAGTCATGTGCGCTCTCCTTTTGAATAGACTCGTGGGAGACCTTTAGTCCCGGGTAAAAGACCTTTAGTCCCGGTTGAAGACACCAACCGGGACTAAAAGGTCACCCTTTTGTCCCGGTTGGTGTTACCAACTGGGACTAAAAGTTAATGAACTTTTACTCCGGGTTGGTGACACCAACCGGGACTAAAGATGACTTTTAATCCCGGTTCGTATTACGAACCGGGACTAAAAGTCCTTTAGTCCCGAACGCAAAAAAATATCGAGACTAAAGGCTAAAATCGAAGTGGGTGAAAGGTCTGTTTTCTAGTAGTGACACATTGGTCAGGTTTATTCAAAACATACAACATAGGCAATATATAGTTGTTAAAGTTCCGTCAAACTTGTTATCCCCATTGCTTAGGTGCTTGTCTAAAGACCATATAAAAATTTCAACAACTTACACCTTTTTTTTCTTGATTTGTGCCACAAACCATATCTGCCTACTAAATGTAAATTTCCTCCTTAAGCTCTCAATTAAGGAAAGTCATCTCCACACCCATTTAGTCAATGAGGAAATCATGAGAGATAGCCAACAGAAGTAGCACTCGATTGCTAGTCAATCTAACAACATATGAGTAGGTATTGGGGAAGTCTTTGTCGTCATTCTGGGTATAACCCTTCGCACAAGTCTCGCCTTGTACTTTCAATCATACCGTTAGGCCTAAGCTTATTTTTGAACCCCCACTTACATCCTATATATTTACACCCATAAGGATGATTAGCAACATTCCAAGTTCCACTAGACATAATAAAATCCGTTTCACTCTAACTTGCCATTTCATTCGTATGGTCAGTGTCAAGAGATGCATATGTACGTCTTAATGTATGTTAAATGTTTCTTGGAGTCTCACCCATGAGATACACAATAAAATCATCACCAAAAGACCTTGTAGTTCTTTGTCTCAGCATGCTCTTTTCCAAGAGCTTCATTGTCTTCCTCCTCAAGAGTTCCCTCAAATGTTTGCTCAATGGATTATATCAGAATAAAAGGTAACAAAGTTAGCTTTTGGCACCTCTTCATAGGAAAGATGTCCTCAGATGACATAGCGCGCATCTTACCAACATGCATGTCCTATATTCCAAATTTCACTATTAAGAACCTATATCTCATGCTATGAATAGTATAACCTATATATATATGGACACAATCCACGGTTTTGGTCTAACTTTACGCTTCTCGGGAATTGACACACTGACTTTAGCTAAATAACCCTAAGTTCATAAATATGAGAGATTTAGATTCTTCTTTTCCCATATCTTAAGTTGTGTTACATCTTTATTCTTTTTGGTAGTCTGAGGTGACTATTGGTGGCGGGCGACGAGGCAAGACAACAACGGATTGGGGTGGGGGGGGGGGGGGCGCCGCAATGACGGCAGTGAAAGAAGGTGCATGCCTCAAATAACAGGGTAGCTAGGGTCTCACCAGACACCCCTCTAGAGGGCCGACGACGCATGGCTTCTAGCCTTCTAGGGGACCTTAGCCGCCTGCAATATATGGCATAGGAGGGGCACATGGGGCAGCGGCAGGAGCAATAGCTCTCGGGAGGAAAAATGGTGTCGATGTTGTTGTTGTCTGGATGTATATAGAAGATGAAGACGGGCTGTTGGATCTTCATACAATGGGGCTAGCTTTAGGCGCACAAGTACCGGTATCCAAGCGAGCTAGCTCTCATCAAGAAGATGACAACTGGAACCTTCATACGCTTGCTGTTACGTATTGCTCAGCCATGCCAAACATTGCCTTTTTTGCTGTGTGCGGCTGATGTTCCAAAGTAAAACTTCACCGCCCCGGCCCGTTCGTGTAAACAAGGCACATTCTGATGCTCTGTTATGCAGCATTCCGTTGGCCACTACAAACGCGCGGCCCAGCAAGACCATACATGCGTGGCTTCCACTAGGCTCTCGAGCAGCATGCATGCGTTCTCTATAAATGCATGGCTTCCACTGTCTCCCTGCAGTTTACCAGCAACGGAGAAGCCCAGCACGACCAACACTATCAATGGCTTACAGTTACAGCAGGCTAGCTTGGTGGCTATTGTCCGCGATGGCAATGGCGGCCGTGGTCTTCCATCCGGTGCCGGCGTCCGCGGAGTACTACCTGATTGGGGACAAAGCTGGCTGGACCCTCAACTATACCATCGGCTGGCCGGAAGGGAAAGCCTTCAAAGTTAACGACAGTCTATACGGAGTGGCATAAAATAAAGCCAGCATGCATCTTCGTTTTAGTTTACATGATACTTATTAAGGTGCATGCATCGACCAGTTCAACGTTAAAATTTAAACAGACAGAAAATATGAGGAATTCGCTTTATATTTCAACGACTAACTCACCACTTGACGACCGATCGACGGCGTTTTGTGCAGTGTTCACGTACCCGAAAGGCGAGTACACGGTGAGTCGATGATATAGTTTTCCAAACGCGTGTCGTGCCGTGCCGAGCTGGGTCTGTCACGCTGGGCACGGCACGCTATCATTCATGGGCGATGAACTTGGGCGTGCCATGTCGTGCCACCGTGCCGTGCGAGCTGGGTCTCCACGCACACGCCCACTATCATTCTTGGGCGTGCCGTGACTTGGAGCGTGCCGTGTCGTGCGTGCCGACTCCGGACCCAGGCGTGGCGTGCCGCCCGAGCACTAAACTGGCCCGTGTCATGGAGTGACCTATCCCATCCTCGTCCACCATCTATCCGGCCTCCGGTTCCTCAATGGCTACCAAAAAACCAAGAAAAACGTAAATATCAGAACAAAGAGCAAAGATCAGAGATGAGCTAGGGTTTAGGGTTTGACAATAGGGGGCTCACCTCTACGGCCGGAGCACCGGAGACGCCGAAGAGGTCAACGACGCATAGATCCAGCCCCCTGGTACCTTGACGGCCTCGCCTCGGCAAAAGACCTGCGAAAACAAACAAATCAAACCATTAAAATATGCTTATAAGTCTCAAAACAACCGGATCTGAGAGAGATTAAGGGTGCAACCCACTTACCGGAGCCCCAGAGGTGCCGGCAGCCGACGAGGTCGACGATGGAGAGGAGACTCTGATGCGGCCAAGATTTAGAGGACGAGGCTCAATCGACGTTCAGGGATGAAGATGAGGGGTAAAGATGGCCGTGCCGTGTGCCTGTGCCGGCCATCGATGGCTCAACCAGCCACCGGAGGGCGAGAAGAAAGAGAGAGGCTAGGGTTTCCACCGGCAGGAGAGAGGAGAGCGATAAGAGAATGAGCTAGGGTTCCAGCGCCGGGGGAGTGGCCGCGGCGGGGAGGATTATATAGCCCTCCTGCCCCCACGGGAGGATCCAACGGCTAGGAGCGGGGGGAGGGGATCAACGGCCGGCAGCCGTGCCACCCCAGTGCCGCCCGTTGGAGCGGGCCGTGCCCGTGCCGGCACTACGGGCCGGTGTGCAGGCCCAGGCACGGGCACGGTGGCGGGCCGGGCCAGGCACAGGCACGGGCCAAGCCGTGCCGCACCGGGCCAGTGCCGTGCTTTTTCGCACCGGGCCCGTGCCGGCCCAGTGGGCCTGGCCCGTTTGGAAAACTATAGTCGGTGACGGAGGTGGACAGCCAGACGTTCAGGGAGTGCTACCGGCAGGGCAACACGATCAACGAGTGGACCTCCGGCAACGACACCGTCAACCTGGACAGGCCCGGGAGGCGCTGGTTCTTCTCCAGCCTCGATGACCACTGCGACATGGGCCTCAAGCTATTCGTCGACGTCGTCGGCAGCGCCCCGCCGGCACAGCCGCCCTCGAGTCCAGCCCCGGCTCCGGTAACGAAGCCGCCAGAATCGCCTTCACCTAATACTACCACTACCGGCGGCCAGGCGCCCGCTCCGTCATAACACCGCCGCCGTCGGATAACTCATCGGCTGCCGCTCTGAAGCACTACTACAAGGTCGACGAGGCCGTTGCCCGGGCGGCCGTCGTAGCAGGCGCTGTGGTCGCGGCCGTGCTCATGTAGCCGTCGAGGAGTATACGTATAGTACGTCGAGGTGAGGTCGTGGTCGTCACGAACACGTATGCATGTACGCTGGCATGTCCCTCTCCGGTACCCAGCATGTTCCTCCACACTTCTGTTCAAGCCCAGCTTTACTAGTTCCTGTTTTAAGCCTGGCATTCCAGGCTCTTGGTGCAGCCCATATAAGGCCTTTTTCAGCATGAGTACCTTGCCTATAGAACTAGGATTAGTGAAGCCATGTGGTTGGCGCACATATATAGACTTCCTCTTGAAGATCTCCATTTACATCCACCGGTATATTTGCCCGTGCTAACATCACGGGCCATATTAAGTCGAAAGTTATTTCTATCAAATTTGAAGTACTTCATTAAGATTCAACCAAAAACATATTTATGTAGCTCCAAAAAATTGAAGCGATGCTTGTTCAAAAAGCATAGATGTACTTTTTTGTTGCAAAAGTTAGAATTCAATCTTGTTTTACAAAATTCATATAAAATGACAAAAATCACCAAAGTTATTATTCTCATATTTTTTTTAAAAAAATTGATGTTACCGCCCGTGCATCGCGCCCCCTTCTCGCCCGTTTCAAAATCATTACTTCAATTTTTTTTTGCAACAACAACCTCTTCGTTATTTGTTGACTAAGTCAACACACGAAGACAAAGGTGCCTTGAAAATTAAAGTGTTTCCAAAAAATTAAAAGTTTCGTTGAATTCGGGCCAAGCGGGACGTGGGATGGCCGCAGCTCGCCCTGGGGTGGCAGAAATACAGTAATGGTTGATTTATTCATCCAATAAATTGGGCAATCTAGATTGGCACAAATACAGTAAAGTCAGAAGCAAATACAATGCTTATAAGCCATGTAGAAGTTAAAGTAAATTGCATAGTGCATAAGGCCGTTTTGAGTTAGACTCCATTTGTTGTGCCAATTGTTGAGGTTAAAATTTCTTAGGAGCAGGCAGGTACGGTACGTAAGCCCCCGAGATAATAATTCAAAAATAAAGTGAGTTGTCAGACAGTACCCGGATGAATGCTTCATTTGCTGCCAAAATAATTTAACAAATCCATTGCAGTGTTCATGGCTTTACTGCAAAGCATGGCTACAACAATTGTATTAATAAACAAATTGAAAAACAAAAGGAATGATGACATTTAGTTTGAATATGCTGATTAGGGCCTTGTTTAGTTTACATCAAAATTCCAAGTTTTTTCACTCTCTCTCCATCACATCAATTTTTGGACGCTTGCATGGAGTATTAAATATAGGTAAAAAAAAAAACTAATTACACAGTTTAGTTGAAAATCACGAGATGAATCTTTTGAGCCTAGTTGGTCCACGATTAGACAATATTTACCAAATAAGCTGTGCTACTATTCATCGGGTTGAAAAATCTTCAATCTAAACAAGGCCTAGCATCTGTATGCGTCCAGTTCCCCAAAAAGTCCGAACTTTGCAAAACCCATTACTGAAGCAACTCCTAAGCAGCGAACACTCCTAATTCATCAAGCTGGACTATATAAAGCCTTATGCCAATCATACAAATATTTTAGATCGCCAAACTGGTGTATAAGGGCACGTACAACGCATGTTTTGATGCCGTCTGTACGCACTAAACGATGCAAATTTGCCTGATTAAATGAAGAAAGAGAACGTAGCCATCGTCTGGTGAGGCGCCGGCTGTGGCTCGTGCTCCGACATGATATCATCGCTCGTGTTCTCGTTGTGCAGATCCAGTGTGCACACGCTATGGCCAATGACTGGTGTTCTGACCGTGGCAAGCTAAAATTCACCCATGGCAAGCTGATAATGTTTGGTTGCACGCCTGCTGGTTGTAGTGCCATCCCATTAATCAAATCATCATCAAATTAAAATGCTTGTGGACTCAAATGAAAATAAATAATCTTGTTTGTATTTGATCAACAAACTCTTTATCAAGTTCACTAAGGCCAGTCTTAATGGAGGTTTCGACAGAATTTCATTCTCATTTATTGCTATGCCACATAAGCTTTTTTGATGAGTTGGCAGGATATCTATGAAGAGAGAAGTAAATAGAGTTTCATCGTCCGTCACAGTTGCCAACACAAATGAAACCCGATGAAACTCACCTGAGACCGAATCGTTTCATTCTTGCCCGCACCCTGCGATCCCATGTGGCCGGTGCAAAAAACTTCCGATCGACAGGGCTCGCGGCGGCCGCTCGGAGAAGCGACCGGGGCTCGCGGTGTGGCAACGCGGCCGCACGGAGAGGCGACGGCGGTCCGCGGGGCATCTACGCGGGCGCGCGGCTTGACGACGGTGGCTCGTGGTGCAGCAACGCGGCCGCACGGAGAAATGAGGGCGGCTCGCAGCGGGTCTACGCGAGCGCGCGACTTAGGCGACGGCACCACATAACTACCGGAATCACGAGCTTTGCCGAGTGCCAAGAACTTTGTCGAGTTTTTTATCTCGGGCACTCGACAAAGGCTGTCTTTGTCGAGTGCCCAAACTCGAATACTCGACAACGACACGACCCTCGGCAAAGCTGGTCTTTGCCGAGTGCTCAGGATCAGCACTCGACAAAGACGTCCTCTTTGCCGAGTGCTCAAACATACCCTCGGCAAAGACTTTCTTTGCCGAGTGTCAACGTCTGACACTCGGCAAAATTTGGCCCGCCGTTAAACCAGCCCGCCGCCGTCAGCTCTTTGCCGAGTGTACAAATGCAACACTCGCCAAAGAGGCTCTTTGCCGAGTGTCAAAAGCAGACACTCGGCAAAGTTTTTTTTTATTCCTGCACTTCAAAAATTTTCACCTCTCCACATACCACATGTGGTACTCCATACTTAAGTTTGGTGTATTTTTGAATTTATTTGCTATATTTAACTAATTAATTGCATTTCAAGCAATTTTTTGAATCAAGTTGAATTTGAACTGCAAGTGATTCAAATATTTAGAAAAAATGAGTATAAAATTGATATGTTATTCAACCCAGTTTGAGGCCTTACCTATAAGATTATAAGGGTTTTCGAACATCTTATTTTGGAAACACGACCCTGAGCGTGTGGTTGAATGGTTTTTAAATTCTATAAAAAACAAAGGAAGTCCGAAAATCATAAAATTTGATAAGATGTCATGATATCATATGTGGAGGCTTTGGTAAAATTGAGAAGGTGTCGCATAAGTTGTCACGTACATTGCTTACAAAACCGAAACATCTTGAAGAAGTTTCATGATTGTTGAGAAAGATCTGGTAAGATTTGGAGTGAAAGTGATTGGTCGAGTTGTGGTTTGACTCAAACTTTTGTATAGCCAATAGACATCAAAGATCGCGTCATGTTAAATTTTAGTGATTTTTGGATCCATTTGATAATTATTAATTTTTAATTGCAATTATATAAATGGAATTTGAGCTATAACTACATGAAATCATGGTATATTTCTCGCTGAAGCATCAAATTTGCATTGTTGAGTGAATTGGATAAGGTATTTTCAAAGTATATTGGAACAAATTTGAAAAAAAACGGTTAAGGAAAATGGAATGGAAATAGAAAAGTTTTTTAAAAAAAAATACCTTTGCCAAGTATCCTAGGGTTAGCACTCGGTAAAGTATAGTCTTTGCCGAGTGCCTTATCAACTTGACTCTCGGCAAAGATTTTTAATGTTTTTTTAAATCCGGCTTTACTGAGTGCTTGGATCGCGGACACTCGGCCAAGGCTGACCCAAGAATTAACTAGCATGGCCGAGACTCACTCGCACGCCGCACGCACTCCCGTCCCTCGCTCCCTTACCGCATCCTCTGCAACCTCCCCTCCCTCGCTCCCTCACCGCCCCCAGTGCCGCCCCCCCCGCCTTGCCCGTCATCCTCCACGCCGCTTGGCTCCTCTGCTGCCCCGATCGTGCCCCCGCCATGATGCTCGCCGCCCAGCTGCGTCCACCGGTCGTGGCCCCAAGCCGCCTCCATCGGCAAAGTTTGGCTCGCCCGCCGCCCGTCACCGCCCTTACGCAACGCCGCGCTTACTGCGCGCCGCCCGGCACGCCGCCCCCGCCCGCCCGGGCCACTCCCACCGCGCGCCCGCCACTGGACTCGTCTACGCCTGCGACCGATCTCCTCCATCCGCTTCGCCCGCGCCTCAACCCGGAGAGGAGATCGCGCTCGTCGAGCATCACACAGGGCCTAAGCGTCCTCGCAACCATCTCCGGCACGGCGTCCGCCCTCTGCAACCCGGTGTCCTCGCGATCGCCGCTGCAGTCCTGCCCGCCACTCGCCACTTTGGCGGCGACGTGCGCCCAAACCTTAACGTAATCCATAGGTAAAAAATCGTGCGCCCAAACCCTAACGATGAAATCGGAGATCTCGAGCTCTGTTTGGTGGCAAGGGCCACATATTGTAGATCTTGAATTTGCTCCATGCGCATGGTCGGGATTGTCTAGAATCGCATATCGGCATTGTATTGTGTTGTTCTCTTGAACTGATGACTAGGTTAAGTTGAACTGACCCATATTTGCAAGACATGAACTGTATACCAAATTATGTGGTGAACATGTGGAGTTTTCTACTCTCTGCTAGCAAATATTATGAAACTGTGTGATTATATATGTAGTAGTAGTAGAGGAGGAGGAGGAGGAGGAGGAGCAGTGGGGGACTGGTGGTGGTGGTAGTAGCGATGGTTGTGATTATATATGTTTATATGAATGTGAATCCAATGCATATGCATATGTGGTTATCGGCCATCGTGCAGTACATTTTTTTTGCAGGTTTTAGAAACCTCACCGGGTAGGGAGGTTACATCAAAATTTTCAATTAAGCTGTATGTTCTTTTTTGGAGAGAAGAGCCCGCGAGCCGAGCCGGAGTACCTCGGCGACCCCGATCGTATTCCTCGCCCGCTGCTGGTGCACTGTGCAGCGTTGCCTCACTACTGCACCGACCCGCCATGGCCCCGCTAGCCTGACTCCACCGCCACCCAAGGTATAACCCCTCTTTCCGTATCATGTTCGTAGATCACATAACCAAGTTAGGTGTCTCCCGTTCGAAAGGGATACGGTTAGAAGTATGCAGATCTTTGCATATCTATAACCGTATGTGTTTCGAATTATCCACATTTTTTGGATAGTCCGAGGATGCGTAGATGGGGTTAGTTTTCATGGTCTACTCCTATCCGAGACAGAGTTTCGGCATCATCTCCCTGTTATTCTCCGGATACACAATCTCCCTGTCGGGACGTGTATTTGGAGAAGAGCGGGGAGGTGCTACCGAAATTCTGTCTCGAATAGGAGTAGAGCATGGAAACTAACCTCATCTACGCATCATCGGGTGGGATTAGGACCTATCTTCACCTATTAGATAGTAGGATCCTCGTGTAGAGGCAATGGATTCTTATATTACTCGCATATATGGTAAAGGATGGATGACCGTGAGTGGATGTACACTGGCCGAAGGGGTTATGGAGATTGGACTAATGAATGAATGAAGACCAATGCTTTCTTGGAAGCAGCATTTCGGGAGGCTAAAGAAACGGATAAAGTTTGGTGTCCCTGCAGCGAGTGTGAGAACAGGCGTAAACAAACAAAGGTGGACATGGGTAAACATCTTGGCAAGTATGGATTTATGGCAGACTATACCCAATGGACCCTCCATTGTGAAGGACGTAGGAGAGACGAGGTCGTGAGACAATGCATCGAGGATCTTGATGCTGATGGCGGGGTAGGAGACATGTTAGGTGACTATCATGAAGCATACTTCGGTGAAGGACGTAGGGATGAGGAGCCAGAGGCAACCGCAAAGGCGTATTACGACATGTTGTCTGCGGCACAGAAACCCCTTCACGGCCAGACAAAGGTCTCTCAACTAGATGCCATTGGACGCCTTATGGCTTTCAAGTCCCAGTGCCACCTGAGTCAAGACGCCTTCGATGCTATGCTGACAGTTTTTGGCACTTTGCTTCCGAAAGGTCACATTCTGCCAAGAAACATGTACGAGTCGTGGAGACTCCTTCGTGTACTTAAGATGCCATATGAGCAGATATGTGCTTGTCCAAAGGGGTGCATCTTATTTAGGAACGAACATGCGGAAGCTAAGCACTGTCCAAAGTGTAAATCCTCTAGGTTCCTTGAGGTAGACTATGGTGATGGTCTCAAGAGGCAGCTTGACATCCCCGTGAAAATCCTATGGTACCTTCCGTTTGTACCAAAGATCCAACGGCTATACATGACCGAGGAGTCCACGAAACAGATGACATGGCACAAAAATGGACGTCGATACAATCCAGATAAGATGGTACATCCTTCTGATGGTGAATCATGGAAACATTTTGATGACATTCATCGTGAGAAAGCTCTAGAGGCTCGTAATGTCCGTGTTGCGCTGGCAACAGATGGGTTCAATCCTTATGGAATGATGACTGCCCCATACACTTGTTGGCCCATGTTCGTTATCCCGCTCAATCTCCCCCCCCCGGCGTCATCTTTCAATGGTAGAACATATTCTTGTCATTGATAATTCCTGAACACCCGGGGAATAGTATGGGTGTGTTCATGGAGCCTGTGATTGATGAATTGCTCAATGCTTGGGACGAAGGGGTATGGACATACGACCGAGCTACAAAGAGAAGCTTCAAGATGCATGTTTGGTACCACTACTCCCTGCATGACTTCCTGGATATGGAATATTTTGTGGCTGGTGTGTTCACAGCAAGTTCCCATGCCTAGTATGCAAGACAGCTCTGAAGTTTATTTGGTTGAAGAAGGGTGGCAAGTATTCCTCGTTTGACAAACATCGACAATTCCTCCCTCTTGACCATGCATTCAGACAAGACACCAAGAACTTTACGAAAGGCCTCGAAGTTACAGACCCTCCACTGGTGATGATGACAGGTGCCGCGGTCCGTGCTCAGATAGATGCTCTCGAGGTCAATGAAGTTGAAGGTGGTTTTGTGGGATATGGTGAGCAACATGCATGGACTCACAAGTCGGGCTTGGAGAGGCTCCCCTATTTTGATGGCCTTCTTCTTCCACATAACATTGATGTAATGCACACTGAAAAGAATATTGCTGAGGCACTTTGGGGAACAATCATGGACACTGATAAGTCAAAGGACAATGTTAAGGCTAGAGTGGATCTGGCAACGTTATGCAATAGACCAAAGCAAGAGATGCAGCCTCCTAGAAATGGCAAGAAATGGACTAGGCCTAAGGCCGAATTCACGTTAAGCAGGCCCCAAAGGAGGGAAGTACTAGAATGGTTCCAAACGTTAATGTTCCCTAATGGGTATGCAACGAATCTAAGGTGGGGAGTGAACTTATCTACTATGCAAATCAATGGGCTCAAGAGTCATGACTACCACAAATGGCTTGAGCGGCTTCTTCCGGTGATGGTTCGAGGCTATGTCCCAGATCATGTCTGGTAAGTGCTGGTAGAGTTGAGCTATTTCTTCCACCAGCTTTGTGCTAAGGAGTTATCTCGGGCCGTGGTTGCAGACATAGAAAAAATGGCACCTGTGTTGCTCTCAGAAGTCGGAGAAGATCTTTCCACCAAAGCTTCTTCAATTCGATCGACATTTGATTTTACATCTCCGTATGAGGCACGAATGGGGGGGCTGTCTTGAGGACCATTGGTGCTATTCAATTGAGAGAACCCTAAAGGTTGTTCGAAAGAAATGTAGAAATAAATGCAAGATTGAAGCTTCCATCATAGAGGCATTGATTCTGGAGGAGGTGTCAACCTTCACAATAACATACTATGGTAACAACCTTCCTAGCGTGCATAATCCACCCCCTCGTTATAATGCTGGGGAAAATGAATCGAACCTCAGCCTTTTCCGAGGGCAACTCGGAAGTGCAAGTGGTAAGACCCTCAAGACCTTGAGTCGTGAAGAGTGGCACACTATCATGCTATATGTACTGACCAACCTCAAAGAAGTGGAGCCGTACATGGGGTAAGTCACTATTTTCAACAAACTTGTTCTCGACTAGTCACTATTCTGCATCCAACCCCCTTGTTTCTCGTCGGTACAGGGAATTTACTCATGAATTCTGGCATCGATCAAGGGCACCTACCCCGCAGGAATTTCACACCCTTCTTAAGCGGGTGCGGAAATGGAAAACCCAATTTCATTTTCATGGTTCAAACGCAAGGTACGTTCTAATTTAGCTCGTACTTAGTTTGACATTACAAGTTGCTCGTACATGCGAATGATATAACGAACTATCCTGCTTGAGCTTGCAGGGCCAAACCGATGCATCTATGAGCGCCGAGTTGAGTCAGGTTGTCGGTGGCTGTGCCTTTAGGGTCATGTCATTTACCGGTTATGACGTGAATGGATATCGCTTTCACACAACAAGACATGAGCAGAGTCGGCCCAATCGAAGAACCACAAATACCGGAGTTTTCACGCCCGCCCTTGATGGGCTCGATTATTATGGAAGAGTTGAAGAAATATACAAACTCATGTTTCATGGCCGCAAACCACTTAATCCTGTCATATTTAAATGCCATTAGTTTGATCCAAAAAAATAAGACGGACCCCTAATCTTGGGCTAGTCGAAATTCGATAGGATTCCAAGTACCCAGGAGACGATGTCTATATTGTGGCTCAACAGGCCACACAAGTTTATTATCTCCCATGGGCGTGCCAAGACGACCCGCATCTTAAGGGTTGGGATGTTGTGAACAAGGTATCGCCACATAGTAAACTACCTGTCCCAAACAATGAAGATTATAACTTTGACCCAAACACATATGACGGAGAGTTCTTTCAAGAAGAGGGGCTACAAGGGAGCTTTGTGATAGACATAACCGATCCGATCAGAATGGAAGTAGACAATGAAAGGGTTGATGATGAGGACGATGGGGATGAGGTTCAAAATGTGAAGGACTTAGAATTACTTTGGCGATTAGAATTAGGCAATGACAGTGATGACAACATTGCTCCTCCGGATGGTCATGATATCAACATGGAAGTAGACATGCATGATAGTGATGATGAGACTTATGATCCAGCTAATGCCGATCATGATGATTATTTCTAAGACATGTAATATTATGTTAACTTCTAATTATGTTTTGTTCATTTTGCAATACGTCTTATTTATTTTACATCTCTTTCTAATTATGTTTTATTCATTTTGTAGGACTTAGAATTATAGGTGATTGAACAAAGATGCCAGGCGATGGGGGCTCTTAAGGAGTTTAAGGAAAGTAAAATCGAAATACAAGAGGGTGGAGGAGGTAGCTCCTCCGCCACCGCCAAAGAAACGCAGGGGTCGAGATAGCAGAGGCCAGGGTCATCAGGCTCCTCCGCCACAGAGACAGGAGGAGGAGGTGGAGGAGGAGTCCGAGGAGGAGGAGGAGGTGCCCGAGGAGCACGAGGAGGCGGTGGAGGACGAGGAGGAGGTGGTGGTGGAGGAGGAGGAGGAGGAGGAGGAGGACGAGGCTGAGGAGGCGGCGGGGGGTTCCTCTTCCTGTGGTGCGGCGACAGGGGCCTCCTCTTCCTCTAGCACGGCTAAACTCTATCAGTGAGGTCCCTCACAACTCCCGAAGCGACCGATACCTCTTGAGAGACGCCCGATGGTTCTACCCGATGGTTCAAAGTAAGTAACTTTACATGCTGTCACTATTTTCTCATTTGTTATGTTGAAACTAATAATTTTTCTTGATCACTTGGGCGGGGGTTTCGTGATTGTGGGTGCAGGTGATCACGGACGCCATCCCAATGGTGTTCTTGGTCTTTTGTGCAAGACACACTTTCCTGGCCTTGTTGACTTTGCCGGAGTGCGGCAGCCGGCCTGGACGTTTGCCCACTACACCGTCTGCGCAGATGCATATGATCGGGATGGCAGCATCTATAGCCACAAGGCAGAGCGGGTGATTACGGAGTTGTGGGTAAGTCTTCGTCTCACTACACTGCTCAATTCATCGCATTCATTGGACATTCTTCAAATAATGATAGGATACATTGCGTCTACATACAGGATTTCTTCAGATGCGAGCCGGGATGGGAGGTGGTAGCGAGGGCGGCGGCTAACAAAGCTTGTCACAAACTCATGGGTGACATGCACTACGAGGTGCGCCTCCAGGCCGTCGTGACATACAACGCAACCTTCGAGTTTAGGAAGGTCACGAAAAAAGAGGCAAGAAAGGAGACGCTGACCAAGGAACAATACATGAAGGTAAATATATAAGATTAATATTGATTTTTTCTAAGATTAAATAAGCTTAATTCGATCTACATATACTTGATGTCGTGTAGGTGGTTCTGTGGTGGTGCACTAGGCACGAAGACTGCTGGGAGGCAATGGTGGACAAGTGGTGCAGCCCCGAGTGGTGGGAGACGCACAACGCTTACCGGGAGCGGCGTTTGATGATGCCTCGTGCACCACACCATCAAGGCAACCTTTGCCTCCCGGCCTACGTAGCTAAATGGGTACGCTGAATCCATTTCTTTATTCTAAAGCTCAACTATGCAAATTTCTAATCATCCTGCTATTTCTTTCGCAATCGGCGTCACATGGAGGCGCGCCCGTCTCCCAGTTCGAGTAGTGGGCAATGGCCCACAAGGGCAAGGTGACGTCCGACGTCCACTACAACCCGGAGGACCCGCCCGAGGCATACAGCAACTCGTCCGTCCACACCCGCCTCACTGAGTACACAGCGATGGCAAGGGAGGTCCATGGGCCAGAGTACGATCCCACCTCCGAGGACCTTGATGGAGAAGTCGTCATGAGGTTGGTATGAGGGAAGAAGCACGGGTGGTACTGGATTGGCGATGGCGCAATCGACCTGGCCCGTACTAGGTCTCTCTCCGATATTCGAGCAAGGAGCACGAGCTCGAGCCCGGCCATACGCACATGGCCGAACTGTACATAGCACACGGTGTAGGCACTCAAGGTTATTTCTGTTTTATTCGTCGTTCATTGATTTTTACATACCTTTGCTTTACATTGTAACATTGGGGTGAAATATTGTAGGCCGAGGTGGCGGAAGAGAGGAGGCGACGAGAGGAGGTTGAGGCGAGGGCTAAGGAGGATCGATGGAAGATGGAGCATATGTTTCAGTATATTCAAGGTCTTGGAGCTTACTCAGGCTATGTTCCGCCACCGATGATATTCACTCCACCAAATGATCCTGCTGTCACTCCTGTGAGTTTCTCTACCTTAAATCTAAATGTGAATGTGGATATGGATATATGAATGTGAATCCAAATGATATGTTGAGACAAATGCACCATGATATGTGAATATGCATATGTGGTTGTCGGCCATCGTACCGTTGTTTTGTTGTAGGTTTTGGACACCTCACCGTGCAGGGGAGGTGCTGCTGAAATTTTGAACTGAAACTAATATGTTGGTTTTTTTCAAGTTTTTAGAACCTACCTTAAATCTTGTCTCACACATGCAATCACTTCTCTTTTGTGAAGGGGCAATCGGCGGCGTCGAATGATGTTCATGGCACACCTCTAGCTCAGGGCACACCTCCATCGCAGTGGGACCGGTGGAGTGGCCGTCAACAATAGAGGTAGATGGACTTGTGCTTGTGATGCTTATTTGTGAATGGTGGCACTTGTGGCGGCACTTGGATGATATTTGTGGACTATGTGATACTTGTGGACAACTTGTGATGATATTTGTCATGGTTATGGATTATATGTGATGGCTGTGTGATATATGTGATTGTTGTGTGATATGTGATATATATGTGATGGTTGTGTGATATATGTATGTGTGGATGCAATAAACAAAAAAATGCAAAAAAAGCAAATTTCCCAGCTATGCCAAGTGCAATCACCAAGACACTCGGCAAAGCTGGGAAGTTTGCCGAGTGCCCAGTTTTGCCGAGTGCTATGGCCATTGCACTCGGCAAAGGCAGGGAGGCTTTGCCAAGTGCCACAAGTAAGGCACTCGGCAAAGCCTCCCTGCCTTTGCCTAGTGCCACCCATTAGGCACTCAGCAAAGC
The DNA here is from genome assembly GCA_904845875.1 of Miscanthus lutarioriparius. Classification (NCBI taxonomy): domain Eukaryota; kingdom Viridiplantae; phylum Streptophyta; class Magnoliopsida; order Poales; family Poaceae; genus Miscanthus; species Miscanthus lutarioriparius. Next base: position 106,814,880 of record CAJGYO010000003.1, on the reverse strand, counting down.
GACCACCTTTGCCGAGTGTAGTAGGACTGGCACTCGGCAAAGAGGGCGGGCTTTGCCGAGTGCCCTCGGTCAGGCGCTCGGCAAAGCGATCGTCACCGTCAATTGGCGCCGTCAGGCAACTTTTCTTTGCCGAGTGGTTTACGGGCACTCGGCAAAGCCTTTGCCGAGTGCCCGACAAAAGACACTCGGCAAAGAGGCCTTTGCCGTCACTGGCTTTGCCAAGGGTTACACTCGGCAAAGGCTTTGCCGAGTGTATATGGGGATTTGCCGAGTGTCACAGGCACTCGGCAAAGAGCCTGAGTCCGGTAGTGCATCGAACAGCAGGCATCGACTTCACCATCTTCACCGGCACCGCTAGCGCCGGCACCTCCACAACCAACTTTGCCTCCACAACACCGGCTGGACATGTAGGCAATGCCACGAATTGCTCCCCACACTACCGGAATGCCCAGCTTTGCCGTGTGTCCACGGCACACGGCGAAGCCCAAAAAACACTCGGCAAATCCTTTGCCGAGTGTTACATTCGGCAAACGGCACTCGGCGTACACAGTGCCAGCAAAGGTTTCTTTACCGAGTGTTTTCTATCGTGCACTCACCAAAGACTTTGATGAGTGCTAAAACCGACACTCGGTAAAAAAATCGAAAAATATATAAAAAAGCCGCCACAACGCCGCTCGCGGCCACCAGGACGCCACCACGCCTCCACCAGCACGCCACTGCCACCAGCACGCCCGCCACCACCACATCCGCCACCACCACGCCTGCCGCCCGCCACCACCACGTTCGCCACCACCACGCCCGCCGCCGCCACCACGCTCGCCACCACCATGTTTGCCCTCTCCCACTGGATCCGGCATCAGGCCAACGAGATCCGCCCTCTCCTGCTGGGATTCGACCTCCGGCGCGCGCGAGAGAGAGAGCCGCACTCCCCGTCGAAGAGAGCCGCGCTGCCCGCCGTCGAGAGAAGTGAGGGAGAGAAGAGCTGCAGGGGGAGACGCGCGAGTGATGGCGTCGGGAGGGAGGGTGGAGAGGGAGGGGGTGGCGGCGGGAGGAGGGAGTTGAGGGGCGGGCCGGAGAGAGGGGGAGGCCAGCGCCGAGAGAGGAGGGAGGGAGGGGAGGGAGGGGCGCGGCCGAGAGCTTTTTATAACGTGCCGAGTTTGCCGAGTATCGGATCGACGACACTCGGCAGAGATAGCTTTGTCGAGTGTAAGATCACAGCACTCGGGAAACTTATCTTTGTCGAGTGTCTTGGGTTTGGGGCACTCGACAAATATATTAGTTATTTTTTCATTTCCTTGTTTTTCATAATGTGTTTTTCCTTTTTTTTTGTTCGATGTACTTTGAAAATATCTTATCAAATTGACTCAATAATATATATATATATGATTTTTCAATGAATATGATTCCATTATTTTATGCAGTTACAGCTCAAATTTAATATATGTCAATTAAAATTCTATAATTGCACTTAATAAATTAAAATTATCAAACGGGTCCAAAAAATTACCAAAATTTCACATGAAAAAATCTATGTTCTCTATTGCCTATATAAAAAGTTTTGAAGTCAAACCCCAATTCAACTGTCGCTTTGACTCCAAATCGTACCGATTCCTTCTCAACGCTACGATTCTTCTTCTGAGATGCATCGGTTGATAAATAGCGTACGTGATAAATTGTGTGAAACCTTCTCAATTTTTTATCACAGCCTTCACGTATGATATCATCACATCATGACAAATCTCATGATTTTCAGACTTCGTTTGCTTTTTTAGAATTTAAAAACCATTCGGCCACACGTTCGTGGTCGTGTTTCCTGAACAAGATGTTCGAAATTTCTTTTCATTTCCCGGGTAAGGCCTCACACTGGACTCAATAACATGAATATCATTTTTCTACTTATTTTATTCTATTATTTGAATCACTTACGGTTCAAATTTGACTTATACCAAAAAATTCCTAGAAATACAATAAATTAATTAAATATAGCAAACAGATCCACATATATACCAAATTTTAACATGGAATATCACATCTTATATGTTGAGAGTAGAAAAAGTTTCAAGGTTAGAAGAGAAAAAAATGAAATTATTTGCCGAGTGCCAAATAGTTATACTCGGCAAACATATTTCTTTACCGAGTGCCAGACAATTACACTCGGCAAACACATTTCTTTGCCGAGTACATAGTTTTTCCGAGTGTTTTTTTTCTAGTTTGCCTAGTGTCTAACTTTGCCGAGTGTTTTTTGCATCGTTTGCCGAGTGCAATTATTTTGCCGAGTGTTTTTTCGCAACACTCGGCAAAGGGCTTGTTTGCCGAGTGCCCGAGGAAATGCACTCGACAAACATAAAAACACTCGGCAAAGAGCCGGTTTCCGGTAGTGCCACACCCAAGGAAAGGAATGCTTCGGTCCCTATAATTTTTTTTTTGTCATCTTTGTTGTTAACTGAATCTGTGATGCGGTTCATCTAGATTTTTTAAGGGTCGGTTCATCTAGTTTGCTGCGGCTGTTTGCCCATGATCACCAATCGTTTGTTGTTTTGTTTGGGATGACTAAAAAAGCATGGGCTAATGCTTCCTATGTTTTCATCTGATACAATTTAGTTTAGATATAATTTTAAACCGCCACAAAGTTTACATGGCATATTGGATAACAACATCTTGCATACATTAAATGTTGTACCTTGTGTTGGAAACAGTGATATGAAACTCTCCACTGAGAGGATCAGTTTCACTTCTCAAATCAAAGTGTGCAGAGTTGACGTGGCAGTCTTGGAAACTGCAAAATAAAACTCCCAATTGAGACTGGCCTAACTATATTCATCTTATTCATGTCTGATTTTTTTATCAACGAGCAACACAATGGTATACATGAAGCATATTTACACTTGATGATAGCTACATGAAGACATTAAAGAATTAATAGACAGCCAAACAGATAACCCGTTGTATGCGCTGTCTGTGTTAGCTGTCTGCATGTATTGTGACATCATCATAGAGACAGCATGTTGTCTATGGATTGTACATGCCCTAAACAAGAGATCGCGTCAGAGGATCACCAATCATAAAGGCACCCGATCCCCAATTCAATCCACCTGGTGGCCAAATCCCCATCAAAATAACCCATAAACCCAATTGAACCAGGGTCCTCCCATCAAATTTTGGAGTACGGCCAGGGACAAGGGATCGGGTGTGTACCGTGATGTCGATGCCTGCCTACTAGTCCGCCTCCGCCGGTCGTCGACTTCTGCCCACATCGCGGCCCCGCCGCGGGAGTCGCGTCATCGTACGTGTACCCCCCGACGGAGTCCGCGCACGGTGATTCGTCGCCCGTCGCGACCGTCCGCGTCCTGATCTGCGAGCGCTGTCCGCGGCTCAGTCTTTCGCGCGAGCGGCGTCAGCGGCGCGTATTGTGCTGTGCTCGCATGCCACCCGTCGCAGGAAGGGCTGCCGATCGCTGCCTCTCGTGGATGTTGAGGTGCTATCATCGTTTTTTTTTTCATTTTTTTCCGTTGCTCGTGGGGTTCGATCCCTGGGTGTGGCGTGCGGGGGCGAAGGGCGTGCGGGGGTGTGCGTGCGTGGGGCGTTGAAGCCTGGGCACAGGGAGATGCAAATAATGTTGGCCATCGGATTAAGTTGAAGTCTACAAGGAAGGATTATGATCTATAAATTTTAATAATATTGAAATCTTGGGTATAATTTTGTTGGTGTACAATGATTGGCTCCCTCGACGGGGACGTATTGTTTAGTGTACCTAAAATAGTTTAGATTGATAGATAGATAGATAGAAGAGAAGATGTGACTTACTTCCCACTTCCCTTGAGCAGATAAAGCTAGTAGTAGTCTCACAGTCTCCAACCTTGCTACGGGAGCAAAGATTTCATCATAGTTCACCCCTGAATTTGAGCATAGCCTTTTGCACCAGCCTAGTGACAAGAGTTTAACATAGGAGTATGTTAACTCGATAGGGAGGTAACAAATTGATAGATCCCCTAACCGAAAATCTACGAATTTCTCGGAGGCTATATACCCATCAGGTACGTCGCACATAGCCTCGAGCCCGAGCATGCCGCCGCAGTTGTTGCTGGGGCTTGGCCACAGCCCTGGACTCCCAAATGATGGGAGCCCGGACCTAGCCTCCACCGTGGCAACGGCATGGGCTTTCGCTCGGGCAACAACCGAGGTCCTGAGCCATGACCAGAAGCCGGCTCAGGAACTTGTCCGGCGCCCAGAGCCTGGCAGACATAGAGACAGCTACACCGTGCCGTTTTAGCCACGAGGCAATGTCGGCCACTCCCTCCACTGCAGAGGGCGAGACGCGCATAGAGACGCTACACCGTGTGCCCGTTTTATAGCCACGAGGCAATGTCGGCCCCGTCCTCTGCTGCAGGGTTAACCCTAGAAAGAAACCCATCACTAATCGGTTCAATCCGAGAAGAAAGAAAAGGAACCCTTACCATCTAGATCTCGAATCACAAAAAGGTAAACACGATCGGGGAAATCGGGTTCAACCAACCCTAACCCCTAGATCCCCTTTCGGTGAACGAAAGAAGAAGAAAAGAAAGAAGAAAGAAATCAAACCGAAAGGGAAGGGAAAAGAACAAGAGGCGTGCACAATCAAACCCTAACCCTAATCCCATTCGGATGAACAAGCCAAAAGAACACAAGAAAACCCCATTCCCAAACCCTAACCCTAATTCCCCAAGGCCGGAATGGGGAAGAAAGGGACGGGAAGAACGAGAAAAGAAAGAACACGCTGCTCGTCAGATAAACTTACCACCGCGCGCTAAGAAGAAGAAGCGCCACCGTTTTTTTTTTCGGCAATGGCGCCGAGAAGAAACCGAGCCGACGCGCCGGCTCGCCAAGAAAGCCGCTGGTCGGTTGAAGAAAGCCGCTGCCAAGCTTAGTCAGCTGACGGCACGGGCGCGTCACCGCTGGGGAGCACGCGCAGCCGCGTAGGGGCCAACGACGCGCCAAAGCTCGCCCGGCTTTTCCTCGCCGCGGCCGCCATGGCGTGAGGACCGCCTCCACTGGCTACCCGAGAAGAGGCAAGCAATAGGAGAGAGAGGGGGAAGAGCCGAAATGGCTAGGGTTTTCAGGTGGCACCGCCGCCTGTTTTTTTGATCCACGCGAACGGCCGCCGTCTGGATCGATCGAACGCCGAGATGCTACTGGCCAAGTCGAGGCCCAAGTGAGCGAAGCACAAGGCGCTTTTGCCGGCCCAGCCCAAGTTGCGTCCTGGGTGCGGCTGGTATGCGCTTGCTGAGGCAAGCTGCCGCCGATGCTTTCAACAAGGCCTTACAAGCCGCTACCAATAAAATGAAAAGAAGAACAAGAAAAATTTTCTTATTATTTTCCGTAAACAATTTTAAATGCATATTTTGATGAATTTGAATGATTTTGATATAATTTTCACAGGCAAATTTTATCCAACTATATTTTGCTCGTGAAACAAAGGAATTTTAGTGTTTCACGGAAAATAATAATATGAAAACATTATTAATGTTTCACACAGGCATGATAATTATTGTTCTCTTTGATTAAATTTGAACCAACCTGGATAATTTAATTTTAAGAGAAATGGAATTTCTGATAATTTTAATGCGATTATGATATTGTTATTTTCTCGACCAACGTTGTTAATAATAATATTATAATTTTGATCCATAAGAAATTGTGCATTAATTTTACTTCAAACGGTGATGTAAAAATGTTTGCATGGATGAATAATAAGTTTTAATTTGACCAACGTTGAGTTAAAGCATGGAATTTTATGTATAAATGTTTCTTACTTACTTTGGTGTGATTTCGTGAGGCAAATGCATATTGTGAATATTGCCAACATCCCGACACTTCAACGGAACCAATCACCGTGGTGTAGCGGAGAAGTATGAATTGAACTTGCGCTGGGAGAGGTCGATTTGTTAGATCACCTCACCGTGGTCCTACCGAGCCAGAGGACCCGTGAGAGTGATAATGAAATCTGACGCCGATTTCGCATTTGCGAAAAGCGTGATCATGCTGAAATAAGAATGAAATATGACCTCTGAACATAGGCAATGGACTCTCTCCAACCGTTAAGTGCTCAAGCTAGCCAAAGCCACCATAGAAGAATGTATAAGGGGCTCAACTCGAATGTGCTAACGCTAAAGAATATCTTGGAGAAAATCAAGAGTCGGGCCATCGGGCCTACCAAGGCCACAAGAAGTTCATCGATTAAGAAGCTAGTGAATGAGAAATTCAACCGTGGTAGCATAAGAGGAGCACATTTTGAAGATGAACACTACGGCATCCAAGCTAAAAAGAAATGAATTTGAAGGAGGAGGATTTCATGATTCATTTGATTTTTGCTTCTTGCCAAAAGAATATGACACCTCATTGTGAACTATAACATGCAACCAAAGATGGGGGCATAGAAAGACTCTATCTCAATGTGTGCTCAAGAAGAGGAGGAGAGGATAAAGTCCTCACAAGGTGAATATGCTCATTTTGTGAAGGACAACAAAAGAAAGAACTTTTAATGGCAAGAATTCTAAACCACAAGGGAAACCTGGGGATAAGACCTTCCTCCTCCTGCTGTGGAAAGAAACCCTGTGATTTCGAGAATCGCTAGTATGGTGGAGCAGTAAAAGATCACAAGCATCGCTCAAGAAGGGACACTACAAGAGGGATTGTCCAAGATTTCCCAAATCTCTGCTAAAAGAAAGGTGATGAATTTATTACATTTGTAGATGAATCTCTCTGATTTATAAGCAGGATAAATCCACTTGGTGGGTTGATTCAGAGCAATCACTCATGTTGCAAAATTCTTTACGTGGGGTTAAGTGGACGAGAACCTTGCAAAGAGGAGAAAGAACTGATTAAAGTTAAATGGATCGCAAGCCAATGTTGAAGCTTATTGGAGATTTTTCTTTAGAATTGAATAATGGTTTTGTATTTAGACTTAAAGAAGTACTTTATGTTCCCTCTTTTATGTAGAAATTTGATAAGTGTTTCAAACTTGATGATGATGGAATTGATTGCCATTTTGGTGATGGCAAGTGTAAGATACTAGTTAATAATAATGTGTTGGTCTTGCCTTCCCGACAAGACAAGCTTTTATTTATTATCTCTTGCTGAGAATGCTAACAATGTATGTGATGAGAATGTGAATGATTCTATCCATCATGGATGTAACTAAGAAGTTTAAAGAGAATTGATATCGCCCTCTTCTGAAATTATGGCATTGTCGCTAGCCATATTTCTTGAGGGGGAGAATGGAACGATTGGTTAAGGAATCAATTCTTCCGCACTTAGAATTTTCGATTTAGAAAGCAATGTATTGATTGCATCAAAGGAAAGTATGTCAAGAAAATTAAGAAAGATGCCAAACGGCAATGGTATTTTAGAAATAATCCACACAATGATATATGTGGTCCTTTCCGTGGAAAAGTGTGGATGGTTAAGACTCGCTTATAACATTCATGCATTTATTACTCTCAAGTACTGGCAATATTTATCCAATTAAAGAAAGATCGGAAGCATTGGATAAATTCAAAATATTTAAAGTCAAGTTGAAAATCAGCACAATAAGAAAATCAAGATAGTACGATCGCATCGAGGTGGAGAGTACTATGGGCTATACAATTCTATATGGCCAAATTCCGTGACCATTCGCAAGGTTCCTACAGGAAAATGGCATAGTTGCTCAAGATTCCACACCGTGGAGCCTCAGCATATAATGGAGTGGTTCAAAGACGAACTGCATTCTTAAATGGATATGGATAAGAAGCATGATGAGTTATCTTCCACATTACCGTATTAGTTTATGGATGGAGGCAATCGAAACCGCCATTCACATACTTAATCGAAAGTAATTAAGTAAATCGGTGCCTAAAAGACCGTGATGAATTATGGATGAAGAGAACCCTCACTCAACCATTTGCGTGTGGGCTGTCCAACCGAGGCAAAAGTGTTTAACCCAAACATAGGAAAGTTAGACTCTAAGATGCGCCAACCACCATTTTATTGGCTATCCGTGAAAGATCGAAGTGATATCGCTTTCATTGTCCCTCGACTGCATATACTAAGATTAGAAACAAGACACGCCGGTGTTTTTGGAGGATAACATGACTGTGGGGGAGCATGGTAGCACGAGAAATCAGTTTACAGGAGAAGCTACATGTACCCACTCCGATGGTTGAAGAACCATTCTTCACGCTTACTCGGCATTGCTTGCACCGACAAAGCAGTGACAATCAGAAAGTGCCAACACTTGCTGCAAGTTCCCTCCGTGGCGGGCAATGAATGAACATGAGGAACTCCGCCCTGAGGAACCTATCCTTGAGGAACCTATAGAACCAAATGATGCACATGAGGAAGAACAACAACAAATAAATGTGGAAAATTTGCCTTGGTGAGGCACCTAGAAGGTCTCAAAGAATAAGAAGATCACCTGCCACATCGATGACTATGAAGTTTATGAAACAGAAGAATGTCGATGGGGATGATCCCACCTCATTTGAAGAAGCCATGAGAAGCTTACCACTCATCAAAGTGGCTTAAGGCCATGGAAGATGAATTGAAAATCAATGAGTACCAATAAAGTTTGGGATTTAGAAAATATTCCTAAAGGAGCCAAACAAGAGGGTCGTAAATGGGTTCACAAAATCTAAATATGACTCCCCAAGGGAATATAGAAAGATTTAAAGCGCGACTTGTATCGTAAAAGGCTTCACTTGTAAAGAGAAGGGATTGATTACAATGAGACGCTTGTCCGGGTCCTCATGTAAAGATTCCTTCGTACTTATAATGGCACTTTTGTAGCCCACTATGATTTGGGAGTTGCATCAAATGGATGTAAAGACGGCTTTCCTAAATGGGGATTTGAAAGAAAATAATATTTATATGGCACAACCGAGAGTTTAACATAGGGTATGTTAACTCGATAGGGAGGTAACAAATTGATAGATCCCCTAACCGAAAATCTACGAATTTCTCGGAGGCTATATACCCATCAGGTACGTCGCACATAGCCTCGAGCCCGAGCATGCCGCCGCAGTTGTTGCTGGGGCTTGGCCACAGCCCTGGACTCCCAAATGATGGGAGCCCGGACCTAGCCTCCACCGTGGCAACGGCATGGGCTTTCGCTCGGGCAACAACCGAGGTCCTGAGCCATGACCAGAAGCCGGCTCAGGAACTTGTCCGGCGCCCAGAGCCTGGCAGACATAGAGACGCTACACCGTGTGCCCGTTTTATAGCCACGAGGCAATGTCGGCCACTCCCTCTGCTGCAGGGTCACGCAACGGGCGAGACGCATAAGACACGGAACTCCCTAGGCTCCGAGGGCAGGGGGTTCTGGGCTTGTACGTCAGCCCCTCTAAGCACAAGACACGTTCAATGACAAAGACAAACGACGAAAGAGACAGCACGTGACGCAAATTCCACAAATAAGACGTAGAGACAGACACAAAAAGTCAAAAAGGAGGCAGCAAAGTTCGCGTTTGCACGCGCGCGTACATGCATCACGGGCCGGCGTACAGATGCGCCGGGAGCCTGGGCTCGGCGACAGCGTCGAGCCGGACCATGCGCGGCGTGGACAGCCCGAACGTCTCCTCCATGCTCAGCTCCTCCCTGGAGACGCCATCCGGCAGCTTCCACGCGTAGCCGTGCACAAGGTTGGCCAGGATCACCTGCACCATCCTCAGCCCGAGCGAGACGCCGGGGCACATCCGGCGGCCGGACCCGAAGGGCAGCAGCTCCAGGTCGTGCCCCTTCACGTCCACGCCGCTCCCGACGAACCGCTCCGGCCGGAACTCGCCGGCGGCCTGCCCCCACACGGCGGGGTCGCGTGCGATGGCCCAGACGTTGACGAACACCAGCGCGCCCGCCGGGATGTCGTGCCCGCCCACGGACACATCCTCGCGCGACAGCCGGGGCGCCAGCATGGGCGACACTGGGTGCAGCCGCATCGTCTCCTTCACGACGGCCTCCATGTACGGGAGGCTCGCGATGTCCCCCTCCGTGACAAGGCGTTCGCGGCCGATGACACGGTCCAGCTCCTCGGTGGCCGTGGCGAGGGCGTCGGGATTCCTCAGGAGCTCCGACATGGCCCACTCGATGGTCACCGACGTGGTGTCCGGCAATCCAACGAGGAGGTTCTGCAATCCAAGTGCAAGCATGCATGCACATGTCGTCGTCGTCAAGCATCAGACTAACAATGGAGTTTAATTTGTTACTCCAGTACGCCTTACATACCAGCGTGAATGCCTTGACGCCATCTCGCTCGATCGGGACCTCGAGGTTGGGATCGTCGGCGAGCTCCAGCAGCAGGTCCACCGCGTCCGTGGCGACGAACTTGTCCCCCGCTCGCCGCCGCCGCTCGCTGTGCTCGTCCACAACATCGTCCAGGAAACGGTCGAACATCTCTCTGAGCCTCTTCATCCTCCTGACATGCCCGTGCGGGTCCAGCCAGCTGAGCCACGGGATCATGTCCCCGATGTCCAGCCCGCCGCTGAGGAAGAAGAACTCTTCGATCATCCACTTGAACGCCTCGGTCGTCGCCAGCAAGCCACCGGCTGCCGCCGACCTGCCGTCGACGTCGACGCCGACGGCGTGCTTCTTGCCCAGCACCATAAGCGAGATCACATTGATGGTCAGCTGGAACAAGTGGTCCATGAGCCGCACCGGCGCCGCCGCCGCCCAGCCAGCAGCGGCGGCGTACAGGTCGCGCAGCATGGCGCGCACCTCCCCCTCCCGGGCGTGCTCCTGCGACCTCAGCCGCGCCGCGCTGAACACCTCGGCCTTGCAGAACTTGCGCGCCTGCCGCCAGTACGCGCCGTAGGGCGACCACAGCATGTCGGAGTAGTTGTAGCCTGTGTACCTGCCGGACGCGGTCCTGGGGCGGTCGATGAACGCCAGGTCGTGCGTCTTGAGGAAGAACCTGGCCATGTCGACGGAGGAGCCGACGACGACGGGGAGGGAGCCAAAGCGCAGGGACATGAGCGGCCCGTAGCGCTTGGAGAGCTCGTGGACGGACCGGTGCGGGAGTGGGCCGATCAGGTTTAGGTTGCCGATCACCGGCCATGGGCGAGGGCCCGGTGGGAGGTTGTACTTGCGAGAGGGGTTCTGGAGGTGGTGGTGGAGTGTGGATACCAGGAAGAGCGCGATGGCCAGCACCACGCCGAGGAAGGAGGCCCAAGGTGGTAGATCCATTGGGAACTTAATGATGAAGTGATGAACGTGTTTGAAGCGAAGTGAGTATATGGTTGCACTTGAAACTTGAATGTAGACACGCTTGAGCCACTTATATATAGCCGTAAGGTTAGCCAAAAATTATTGAACAAGTTTATTGTTAGGAGAAAAAATATTACTCCCTCGGCAGCCTGCGCGTGCCCGTGCCGGCCCTCAGCCGCCACCGTCGTGCGAGGTCGCTGCAGCCACGCCGTCGCCACCGTGCCTCGCCGCTGTCGTTGCGGATGCGCCGCGCGCCGCCGGCATGTGGATGCACCGCCAGCCACGCGCGCCCACCGTGGGGATGCGTCGTGGGGAGAGTATGCGCACGCCACCACACAGGCGCTAGGGCCTGAGGGCACGCAACCGTCAGGACCTGAAGGCGCTGGGAGACTGGGAGATCAGTAGAGTGAGAGACAGGGGAGTGGCGCAGTGAGAGATCGAGAGAGACGGAGGCTGAGGAGCTAGGGTTTGGAAGAGTGTTACGTGGCTCCGAATACATCCAATGGTTAGCATCTATCCTCAGAGCATCTGACAGTGGAAATAATCGGATCAGCGTCGTGCCAGCCCATTAACCGTACCGTGCCGACACTGTAGGCTGAAGTTGCGGCCAGGCACGGCACTACTACCGAGCTGTGCCAAGCATGACAAATCTTGGCCGGGAACCAATGAGACCCTTGTTTTTTTGTCCCGTAGCCGTAGAGATTCAGTAATAAAGGTTCCGTCGCTCAATTTTTGATTGAGTCTGCCCCCTCGGCGAGGAGGGGGAAGTTAAAGATAAACATCACCTACGCCACATGCTAGGAAAGGGTGTCCCACAAGCTAGCCACAACGTGGATCTACACGCTACGTGTCCCTGTTTCGACCCATATGTTTGGCGCGGTTCACCATGGTTGAATAGACAATGAGAGAGACGAGACGAGGACACGTCGTCATTCTTAATAAGTTTTGTACGTTTGAAACATTGTTGATTTAGACCGTGATCGTAACCTTCATCTATCTGCCAAAGATATATCTGTTCGATTTAGGACACATCTTCCTTTTCTTATTTTTTACTAGGGGTCTGTTCGCTTGGAGGAATTCTGGAGGAATTTGGATGGTTTGGAGGAATACTGGAGGAATTTATGAGAGAAAAACACTGTTCTAGATGAAAAAAAAGCGGATCAAACCGGGTTTAAGGACACGCGAACGGAGCCTAGCAAACATATCCGTGCGTTACAACAAGAGGAAATCAAAACTTATATCTCTACTTAGTTACTAAAGATATGTATATTTGGCATTTAATCCATCGGCAACGAAGCAATAATTACATTAGAACATTGACAGTCTATAAAAGTGCAATTTGGAATAATGCCAGCCAAATTAGCAAATTCCTTGTGCCGTGCAAAATAAGTAGAAATATATAAACATATATTGTTTTTAAATCAAATATATAAATATATTTAATTATCCATGAAAGAGCAGGAAAGTTTAGTGGAAAAGAGGAATCCCTGCAGGCAGCCCGCCTCGCTCGCTAGGGCTCCGGCCTAGCGGCTACGTCCGCTATGGCGTCGCTGCTGCCGGCATCCGCCACCTCCTCCCACCCCTTCTCCTTCTCCGCTCGCCTCCCCACCCCCAACAAATCGTCGTGGCCGCCTCGCCACCCGGCTGCCACCGCCTCCCACGGCGCCACATGCGGCGCAACCCCCGTTGTCGCTTCCCAGTTAGATTGGACAATAAACTACCCAAGATTTCTGTTTATGATTTAATTAATTAGACCATTAACTGATCTAGGTTATAATAAGAATAATTTTTATTCTTAATCAATTTACATCAATAATTTAGTAGTAGGAATATTTAATTATTAAGGATTAGGGAAGGATGAAGGATCCAAAGATCCATAATATTGTGTTTATTATTTATTTTTATGTTTATAAGAAAAATCATGAGAGAAATGGAAAAATAAAAATGACATGCAAAATAATAAGGGAAAGTGCATGAAACGGACCAGGCAGTTCACAAAAGAAAAAAGAGAAAAAGGAGAAGAAAAACAAAAAGAGGAAATGAGGAAAAGAAGTGGAACGAATACGAAAATGAAAAACGGATGGGATACAGTAATTGATAGGAGATAGTCTTAAAAATGGAAAAAGGCCGAACAGACGGTGAAATAGGAAAAGGAAAAAAAAAACGAATTTACTATATATAGTAGTCCTATTAGGTATGGACTTTTTTCGCATGAGTATGGACCCTTTGGTTAAACAGACCATACACAACCCAATACGTTTTGGAATCGGACGTCGTATTGCGCTAGACAAGAGCCAGGGGCGGATCCAACCGCCGGGGCTCGAGCCCCCCTACCTATACCAGCAGCAAAGGAACCCCCATGAATTTTTAGGCAAAGTTCTATAGTGTAGGTGGGGCTAAGACTTAAAATCGAGTAGCGATCGGAGGTATGTGTTGTTCAGCCCCAGTAAAAAATTTTCCGGATCCGCCAATGAGCTATTCAAATTTGTATGAGCCTTGGTTATATATATAAGTCAAGGCGGAAGAAACTCTCAACTACCGGTAGTTAGGGGGTTGGATGAAAAAATAGCCAGAATTTTGCCTCTTTATTACTAGGTATAGATATTGATAAATATGCATTATTTATTGAACTTAATTATAGGCTTGACCTATTTTAATTTAATTAAATCAAATAAACTAGAAAACAGCGCGGCTTTTCCGCGCCTTATATAAATTTGGGCCAGTGTTTTGGCCACCTTCTGATGGAACGTGCAAGCGTATTGTGCACTGGTTATTTAGGTTATATTTGTTAACATATTGCATGTAGATATATAAAATAGATCACTTTTTTTTAGATATAGTTTTAATCTGTCATCCCTGATTATCCTGCCATAAATTGCACATTTCAAGTGATAACGTTGCTTCGTGGTCATCACGAGAATCTCCTGAAGAAATCAATGCAGGCTGCCAGCCTTTCAAAGTTTCAGAATCCACTTTGTACACTACTTTGAAAACCACCGAGTATGCTTCCAAGTAACGACGGCTTAGTGAGGCATCCATGTGAGGATAAGATATTTTAAAAAGTGCATTCGACCTATATAATCAATACCTAGGATGGTGAATATCATGCATTCAATTGATCACAACAATATTCAGCTAACTACAGTTCAAATTGTAGCTTTAGTTTTTGTTTGACATAAATGAATACAACTATGTATTTCTAATTTCAGTTCTTACACAAATTTATAGATACATTTGCAGCATGCTGGCAATCCCTGAATTCATAGGAATTGATCTAATTACGGGTAAGCTATTTAGTAAGTGTAATCTGAAACATGTTAGCTAGTGTGCGAGCAGGACTGCTATGTAAAGAGGAATTAATATATCTCAAAACCGTAAGTAATTGCTAGGAAATAAGCCATAATACCAAATGTGTTAAGCATAATCAAAATACCAATAGATAGAAAATCTATACAATCAGTTTCAGAATTTAGGGATGCATCATTATTTTTTCTATGTATTTTATTTCTTGTATGAACAAGTACATACACACTGAATTATCTAGCTTGTACTATTCACCTCTTTGAAGCACGGAGAGGCTTTGGATGGCCGCCGCTTCAGCGCTGCTTCCCTGGCGGTCAGCAACGACACTGCCTGACGATCAGAGCAGGGGCGAAAAGCTTCACCGGCGACCATGCAACGGCCGGCTCTGAGTATGGCCTGTCTCCGTGTGGATTTTTTGTAGGCTAGTAGCCCTTCAACGGAAAATCACGTGCAGCCACAGTTGTGGGCTCGTGGCAGAGATGGGCTGACGGCGGGGTGGAGGCAGAGGGATGACGCGGAGGCGCGCTGGGAGGCCGGAGGAGGGTCGCCGCGCAGAGGTACGGCCGGTGCGTGTTGAGGGGCACGACGGCGCGGAGGAAACGGAGCTGAGATGGACATGGACCCCGGCACTATCGGCCGAAGAGGCATGCGGCTCGCGCCGGCCGCGGCGGCGCGCGGCACAACTCCATAGAAGGGCATGATTGGGGCGGTGAAGTCCAGGCGCAGCGCGCTTCGACGCCCGTGCGGCTGGCTGCGTTCGCGTCGCCTCGCCACTCGCCGTGCCCTTGCTGCCGCCCACTCTCCGTGAGGGAGCACGACGGGCCAACGGCCAGAGAAACTTCGCGAGCGTCGGGTGGGTGTAGAAGCGGGTAGAGACCCGAACCGCTCCAGATCGGACGTTTCATGTTGCTTGCCTGCTTCATCCGACGGCTAGTGGGTTTGTGGGCGACGTAGCCCTTTTCGTTAGCCCGCTTTTTGTGAAGCTATGCGACTAGAAATTGGTTCCTATGATCGAAGTTATATACTATATAACATAGGCCTTATACACACATGCAATGGAGTTGAACACAATCCGAGACAGAAATCAATAGGCGTTTCATGCAACAACTGTCACATTCATATATAGGTCCCATTAGATATCTTATATTATTATCATTAGAAATTTGTTCACTGGCACTGATGTATATCTACTACAGTTTCTTCAAGGACATTATGATAAAGGCAGATTTTGACATCTCTTGCTCAAGGTGCTTGGACATGAGACATGCATAATCTGCAAACAGTAAGTCAGGTATGGTTTCTCCAAAATGACTTGCAATCAAAGGCTCCAGCAATGCTCTAACAAACTTAGAAACATTGATACCACTACGGACGCTGTCATGGACATCATCGCCTTCTGTATCATCATAAGGATCCCAACTTAGCTCAACTAATTTGATGTAATCCAATTTGAACATGTGGCTTTCCAAGACCATTTCCTTCACTTCAGAAATTGATGGCCCATACAGCGGTAGATAAAAAGCTTCTAGTCTTTCTTTGTCCACAAGGCCCTATAGATTATGATGAACATCATTGTTTATTTAAAATCCCAACTGATTTCTAAAGTTTAAACCACACAAAAAAAAATGTAAAACTAACTTTATACGTTCCACTCTTACTTACCTTTGCAACAAGAGATTGTAATGATCTTGCAAGTAATCCATAAAGTTGGTTCATGTCTCCATTATATACATCCTCGTCCTTCCTCCCAACAAATGTTAAAACCATTTTCCCTCCATATACAAGTTCTTCATGACGCAGCTTGAGGAAGAGGGAGAAATCCTTATGGAACTGCTCCTGGAAGCACTTCACCACAAATGACGGTGTGGTCTTTGTGATGTAAATATTATCTTTGTTTAACAGAGTCCCATTTCTTGCATGAAGTTCTTCAGGTACCTGTCGTATGTTGCATTTCAGAACATTGCTCTAAACTCCGAAGAACTGCAAGAAAATTGCCATGGACAAATGAATGCATGCATAAATAACTTCTTGCAATAAGCGTTGATAGAAATACCTGAGAGCGCCAATGAAGGCAGCAAGCAGAGTGAAAGACATGGACACTTCAACGAGGAAACAACCTATTGTAGTATGACTTTGGCAACCCAGAAATGTAGTACACAGGTGGTGTGTACCCCACTTGTTCCACTATTGTACCTTGGTTCAATTTTTCGAGTGAACTGAAGAGCTGGTTGAAGTCATTACCTGGTAGGTCATTAAGGAAGATCTGAAGTTCCACAGGATCACATTCACCAATAGATTTACTGCATTGGCCAGCTATGATGTTTATCACATTGGAGATGAAGAGCAATGTGTTTGGTCCGGAAGAGCATCCTAGGTCAGCAATGACCATGGTTTCGGGGACAAGAGCAATACATACTTCCTTTATGGCATTCTCAACGATTGGCATAGTTTGTACCATAAGCTTCTCCTAGCAGTATGCACAGAGGGGAAATATATCATACAACATGTTAAAGACGTTGTTTAATAAAACATATGTATATGCTATATGCATTCAACTTTGGTGGAGATTACAATATCAATAATCCATTCTGACAAACTATAATAGCAGCATATAAGAGTTATATTTGTGCATGAATGGTAAAAGGGGATTAGAAGAGTACTTGAACCCTCGAATTCTTTGCGTAGCTATGTTCTCCATCCCCTTCAGCCATGTGAAAGTCGCGTTGTAGATTTATCATCATGACTACAAATTTCGTTGGTATAATTTCCTGGTTGTTCAAAAGAAACAAAGAAAGCACCCAATGAATCTGAATGCTCTTCATCACAGGGTTCAATTTATAGTAGCTAGAATAGATACCAGAGACCTGGCACCTATGGTGCACCAGACGTCTTCAAAATATCTGCCAAATTATGGGTGGTTCAAATGACAAATAATTGATTATTGTTTGATTTATGTAAAAACTTAAGGCTTTGATTTCTCATCAACGAATTAGAGGGTAACAGATTTTTTGTCTTGATTGTACCTGCGCCACTCGATGTATAAGGACAAGTATATATGTTTTGATTAAGAAACTACAAGACCATGATGCGTATAAAAAACGACATAACAATGACAGATTATATATGCTTGTATGGCAGCAAATGGCCGGAAACACATGCTACAACCTAGAGGAGCACGTGCTGCCTAGCTAATGGACAGCAACGACATTTCAATGTAAACTTCAACTTCACCCCGCCATCAACTTTTGCTCAATACATGTGGGGGCTTCGCCCGGCCTCCTACACTCGCTATGGGATAGCGCGGAGGAGGCTGAGGGTGTCCCACATGTATAGGAAAAGCAAGGGTTACTAAAAGAGGGACAGGTGTGGGACCAAGAGTAAATTTAAAGAGTAAATGGTCATTAATTCATTATCCGAAATAGTAATGATCCACGGGTATTTATAGGCCAGATTCGTGGCCAATAGTAAACTACAATTGCCCCTAGCCAGGCCGAGGGTCCTTTTACTCGGCGACGCAGGGCATCGATGTCATTTGACCCCTCGGTCCCAACCACTCTTCTAACAACGTTGGGATCTCCATTTTTTTGGGTGGGGTGGGGGGTGCACCGTTCTTCGTCTCCTCCAAACGGCAGTTGGGCGGTGGCCTGAGGCCTCCTCCACCTGCCGATGCCTCGTGGGCGGTCCTCTGCCCTGTAGAAACAGAGAATCAAGGCGCCCCTCATCGGCGGTGCTGGTTAGGCAGCGCGAGGTAGGAACCCTCAACGTGGGTCCCTGCCGGTGGTGCTCCCGGGCTCGGTTGTGTTGCGGGGCCAAAGGCGGGGGTTCTGCCCTGACCAAAGTGAGGGTGGGGTGTCACGTGAAGGGCGTTCCCCCAAGAATACACTTGCCATTTGCATTGGTGTCAGCTTCAACTCTACCTTGTCGTGTCCTTCAGCTCGAGAGAATCATCGTCTATATATGTTGGTGTCAATTTGAACTCTGGCTCACCATCACCTTCAGCTAGAGAGGGGTTCACCGACAGCATCGACATTGACTCCAACTCTACCTCACCGTCACATTTGGCTGGAGGACCGCCCAGCCAAATGTCTTTTTATGTTTTTTTTTCTTTTGAAATTTCAGCCGGAGCACCCATAGCTTGTATTATGATATGTTTTGTCGCAAAACGTGAGGTTTAAACTTCGTCTATAGTATATACGAAAATGACAACATTCTTATGCATATATATGATGGCATTATGAAAAGATGGAGGCAGCTTTCCGCACTACAATTTTATAACCCCTGTAGAACCACCGAAGATGCAGATATCTCAGCAGTTTATCTTTCAGAGCTACAGGTTGAAGTGCTGCCGATTATATTAGAAAGACGAATAAATGCAGATTCAGCAATACTTTCTTTGTCCAGAAATGATATTTTGATTAGAGAAAATCATATTTTATTAAGTTGATCAACAATTAGTCAAATTATTGCAATTTAGGACTTATATTAGAAAGACGAATAAATGCAGATTCAGCAATACTATTCATAATTGCTTCTAAGATGATATTGATGATACATTATAAGGGCAAATCAAGGATAAAAATCTATTTTGTTTGACTTCTCTGATTTTTCTGATCAAAATGTGCCTATTGTTTAATAATGGAGGCCGGGTACAATAAGAAACAAAACCCACGGGATGGAGCAAAAACAACGGTACAAACACCAAATCTATATCTATCTACCAGAAGGAGCAGCAACTGAAGAAACTAGCAAACGAAGAACACCACAGCCGTGCCACGAAAATACCGCACAAATCTTATCACCGCTTTGCCTCCTCACACCAAATCTTATCCCTATAAATATTTCAATGCACATTACAAGAAGTCATCGATTAATTCACCTGTTTCTAATCATAATATTGTGATTTTTCGTTACGAAGATCCAGATGTCTTATATCTCCATCAAACCACCAGTAGCGCCCTAGCCAGTATATACATATTTATATAGGACGTGTTTAGTTCTAAGAAGATCCCTCGTATTTTATTTGCCCGGAAAGCAAACCTTTAGATTCTATCTCATCTATTTTAAATTATAAAATATTCTGATTTTTCTAGATATATAACTTTTGTTATATATTTTAATATATACTATGTTTAAATATATTACAAAAAATAATTTATCAAAAAAATTAAAATGTCTTATAATTAGGGACAGAGGGAGCGCTACCCGCATGAGACGGTGGCAAGGATTTTTTTTTTCTTATACTCCGTACGTGGGATATCGAGTTTGACTTGTCTCTAGGCTTGTCTTGTTATGCGAGCAGAGCCGACGACCAAAGAACAAAACAGGGCCAATGTTCCGGTGGCCACAGATTTGTGATAGCTCTAGCGATATTATTATTGTGTTTGCAACGATGACTGATGTGTCGAAAAAACAACAAAACTGAAGCCATCCGACCGATTCTGACTTGATGGAACGCTGCAAGTTTTAGCCGTTCATCTCACCGGTCATGGCCCAATGAGTGTGTCCATGTGTAGCTTTGAAAAGTCGCGACGGGGTGTTTCTGTTTTGGCCGTTGCAGTTGCAGAATTTTTAACACTGAAGATAGGTCAGTTGCACGATGCCGGCCACACCTTTCAGCAATCCGATCCGTATGGGATCATCTCCAACAGCGTCGATGCGGCCCGGATGGGATCGACCTCAGCGGAGACGGGGAAGACGCTTCTGGCGGCGAACAGAGGACACGACACGATTCACATTTGGGGGTTTTCTGTGTTGAGATATTTGTTAGTGATGCACAGGACACAGAGAGATAGCGCTCGGACGTCTGGACAGACACCTGCATTTGGACGCCCGCACCAGCTCCATGTCACGTGCCCCGTCTGCTCATATTCGCACGCTGCACGCACGCAGGGACCGCCCGCACTGCCCGGGCGATGTGCCCTGCCCGTGCCCCTCCGTTTCCCACGCGCATGCCGAGACCGCCCATGCCTGCTCTGTTTCGCGCGCACACATGCAGGAATCCACGCGCCCTGCGGATGCACGCCACGTGACTTCGGCCGTCCCATCCAAGAGTTACGCTTGAAACATGAAACAATTGAAATATGAAATACTTGATGCAACATATGTCTGGAACAGCTGAAACATTCGGAATATACACATGCAACATATGTGTGAAACATATGCAACATCCAAATAAACACTTGCAACGTACGTCTGAAAAAGATGAAACAATTTGAATAAACTCTTGCAACATACATATATAGCAATTTTAACATATGCAACATCCGGATCTATGTTTGCAACATTCATATGAAACACTTGTAGCATACATCTTAAACATCCGAAACACTTATGACATACGTTTGCAACTTAACATGCGCTTTCAGCGCATCATCTCCTTGCTGAGGTCACGCGTCGCGGCGGCCATGGCCTTCCTGGTGGGATACTGCGGAAGCGGGAGCAAGCTCGGGTCGGTGGTGGTGCGGCTTCCTGCCGAGGTGTCTTTCAGTCGACCGCGAGCGATGACGTCCTGGCTGGCGGAGACCTTCTCATGGTGGCGCCGTGTGGTGGTGGCGCGGTGCACTCCATGGACATGACGGGCGAGGCAAAGTGGGGCGCGGCGGTGGATGGGGCGCAGTAGGGATGGAGCGTGGCGTTGCGGCGAACATGGCGTGGCGCGGGATTGGGGCACGGTGGGGATGGCGGTAGTGGTGAGGCGGAGTGGGGCAGACGGACGGCGCGGTGAAGCCGTGACGGGCGAGGCGAGGGGACATTTCTGTCGCAGAGTGCTGTATTTTTTTGGGTAAAGTAGAGATTAGAGAGATGGGAGAGAGCGTAGAGGGGAGCAGGTCTGTTGCCTTTTGGACCGGACTGCTGCGCAAGCCCGACAACACGACGTCTGAATGGATGGACGCCCTGCACAGAGCATTATCTCAAAGAGATAAAGGAGAAGGGAGCTCGGTATTTCACTTCTGGTGATGAATTACAGAGGAGACATGATTAGTCTCCTATTTATAGCGGTGTCCAGAAACCTCTCCCGTTAATTACCCTCCCACGTGGGCCATTAGGCATCTCCATGTGGTTGTCTTTATATTATTAGCACCCACGCGTTTCAATAGTATTTCACTAACATCGAGGTTTCATAGCACTCCCCGTTGGGTGAATCATACAGTGTGCGTGCCTCGTCAAAAACTCTCCCAAAACCTAGTGGGAAAAAACATAGGAGAAAAGAGTACATTACATGCGCAAGTTGTGTTGCATCTGTTGCCTCATTAAAAACCTTGCGTGAGAAACCCAGTGGGAAGAACTCGCCAAGGTAAAAAAGTACAACAGTTTGATCTCAGAATCTAGTCTTCAGGACCTACTTGTAACATTTAGGTCTTCATGACCTACTGGTCTTCAGGACCAGTTTGTGATCTTCTGAACCACAACTGCGTACTATGGTTAAAAAGGGGTTTTCTCCCCATGATCCCTACAACTCCCTAAGTCGACTCATGCCAATTCCATAGACACATCTACGGAAGCTAGAGGCTGGTAGAGATTTTGTGAACAAATCTGCTAAATTTTCATAGGATTTATAGTTTGCAGGATATTTATTTCCCCGCTCTTCTGGTGCTCATGGGTAAAAGAACTTTGGAGCAATATGTTTTGTAAGATTGCTCTTCACATAGCCCAACACAACCAGCATTATCTTTGTAGATATTGGTGAGGAACTATCAAATAAAGCTCAGGCCATATGACTTCTGGATGTGACCAATCATCCGTCTGAGCCAAACACATTCTCGTGTGGCCTCGTAAAGTGCAATTATCTCCGAGTGGTTGGTCGACGTGGCAACCAAGGTCTGCTTCACAGACCGCCATGAAATGGCTGCACCACCACAGAGAAACACGAAACCACTCTGGGATCTAGCATGATGTGGGGTCAGACATATAGTATGCATCCACATATCCCACTATGGTTGGGACGTGGTTCTTCGAAAACTATAGACAAAGATCTTGGGTACCTTGTTGGTACCTAAGGATAGTCTTGGCGCCAACCCATTGTCTTCTGGTTGTGGCAGCACTGTACCTTGCCAACAAATTTAATGCGAATGATGCAATATCAGGCCTTGTATAGTTCGCTAGGTACATTAGTGCTCCAATAGCGCTTAGGTAGGGGCTTCAGGTCCCAATACCTCCTCATCGTCACCGTTGTGTCTAAACGGGTCCATATCTACTTTCATGGATGGGACCACGATGGGGGGTTTCAGAGAGTGTCATTTGCCCGTATTAAATTTCTCAAGTACCCTCTTTGTATAAGTAGACTTGTGCACAAACACACCTTTAGGGAGGTGCTCGAGCTGCAGGCCCAAGAAAAACTTGGTTTTACCCAAGTCTTTCACCTCGAACCCTTTCTTGAGGGAAGTCATTGCTTCCTCAATGTCCTCTGTGGTGCCAATGATATTCCGATCATCGACATAGACCAAGATGATGCAGAAAAACTTTAGGGATTTCTCTATAAATACGCAGGGGCAATCATCATTGTTTGTGTAACCCCTCTTCAGGAGGAAATTACTCGAATGGTTGAACCACATCCTTCTGGATTGTTTCAACCCATACAACGACCGCTGTAAGCGAACACTAAGCATGTTGTGGCTTGGATTCGGTCCTGGGATCTTGAGTCCTTCATGGAGCCTATATGTCTGTATCCAGTGACCCGTACAAATATGTGGTCACAACATCCATCAACTGCAATTTTCAGATTTAGGTTAGCTGCCATAGATATCAGGTATCAGAATGTTATGCCACTAATAACAGCTGAGTAAGTTTGATCATAACTGATGTTGGGTCTCTACGTGAAACCTTGTGCCATTAGACTAACTTTATATCTTACCACTTGGCCATGTTCATTCCTCTTTCGAATGAAGACCCATTTCCTACGGGGATGACTTTTGGAGGTGTTGAGACTGCAGGCCCAAAAACCTCTCTTTTATAAAGCGAGCGCAACTCTGCCTCACTTGCTGCTTTCCATTTGTCCCAATCTGAGCGCTTCCGGCACTTTGCCATGGATTTTGTTTCTGGATCTAGATCCATTGAGCTAGCAATTTTTGAGGCAAAGAATATGTCGACAACAATTGTCTTGCTGTTATACAACACTCCTAATTCAACATAGTTAATGGCAATCTCATCATGCATATCCTCTAGCTCATCGTGATTTCCCATAACGACCAAGCTAGGGCGTTCCGATCTTCCAATGTGATAATATGTGCGTGACGCATTGGGATTTCCATCTTCAAGATGGGGTCCTGCTCCCACTTGGCTCTATGAGAGGAGGAGATAGGAGAGAGAAAAAGAGCCCATGTGAACAGTGCATGAACAGAGAATGCATCAGGAAAGCTGAAGCCGGTGAGAGCCCTACCAAATGGGGCCTTATAATCCTAAACCCCACTAACAATGTATCTCAACATGCAAGCTATTCACCTCATAATGCACTATCATATGCAATTAAAATCCACTAGCATATGTGATGTCCACGTCAGCAAGACACATAAGCATTCTTTTTGTCCATGTCAACATGCCATGCAATCCACTAGAATTGATTTATAATAGTTTATCCCTTCATATAAGTAACTATATTATCTAATTTCATTCTAAGCCATCTATAATCATGCAGCAACACACGGGATATGCTTCTAGTTTTATCTAAGGTATGCCGCACAAAATTTTCATATACAGTTCGGTAAAACCATTTACCAACTCAGTAAAAATAATTGTAAATTTACAGCATAATCTGGTATATAAGCACTAAATAATATGATAAGTCTTAAATTTAACAAATTATAATATATGAAGTTCAAATGAAATATTGATAGCTCCAAATATAGGTATAAAAAAGACTTACCATACTACCTATCTGACATTTTTAGCAAATCATTGTTTGAGAACTCCTTAGGTACTTAATCAGTCTATGTACCTTCTATGCATCAAATCAAAAGGAGCTGTCGGCGGCTGGAAGCGGAGTTCACGTGCCAGGCGATGGTGTCCATGTCTCAGGCATTCGGGTCGAGCTGGGACCTCAAGCGTGCTGCTCAAGGGCCTTCTTCAGCAGGTCGTGAATCCCAAAACGGCTAACGACAGGGGCATCAAGGAAGAGGGTGCCCTGGGTGCAATAGACGCCCGGGATGAAAA
Organism: Miscanthus lutarioriparius; assembly: GCA_904845875.1. Classification (NCBI taxonomy): domain Eukaryota; kingdom Viridiplantae; phylum Streptophyta; class Magnoliopsida; order Poales; family Poaceae; genus Miscanthus; species Miscanthus lutarioriparius. The sequence continues at coordinate 106,790,220 of CAJGYO010000003.1, read as the reverse complement.
TTTGCTAGCAAAGAAACTACAAGAGCTTCTCACGGACAAGAGGTATATATTAGAGCTTCTGGTTCTATTGTTACTGTTTACTAGCCAGCCCATCAAACCATGTTACAGCATGTATGGCCTACAATTTTATGTTATGTGATTGTTAGAAGTTTCAAGAATAATAAAAAATAATTGTTTTTATAAATTTTATCTTGTTTCGTATTTTACCGTAACATTAGCACGGACACATTACTAGTGGCTGAAGCTCCTTATTTTCTCCTCTCACAGACCGATGGGATGAGATGAAGCTGAAAAAATTAGCTTATCCCGGCTTCACCTGTCATCATTGGGCACACGAATGTCGGATTTGACCCCGCTAAGCGCGTAAGCTCGGCCGGGGCGTGCGGCCACCGGGCATCATGGCCGCTGGCGCAGCCACCGGGCCTTGTGGCCTCCAGAGCGCGGCTGTAGGGGTGCAGCCACCGGGGCTCACGACCACGAGCGAGCGCCGTCGGAGCACCACCGGGGCCACTCACAAGCTCGAGCGCCATCGTGTGGAGAAGGTCAGGGTGCGGGCACCATCGCGGAAGCCAGGATGCTGGGGCCACCCGCGGAAGAACAAAGAGATGCATGGGAGGGATAAGGGTATTTTAGACTTTTTGTCAATTTTATATAGCACGTGTGAAAGATCCTAATGGCTAGAGGGGGATGAATAGCCTATTAAAAAATTCTACAACAACATTTAACAAATATGTTAGACAATTAATCGGCAAAGCGAGTGTTGCGCTAGCCTACTAAAATAGCATGCCACCTATCACAATTCTAGTGGCTATGAGGTAAAAGTAGATGTGCTACAAGAAGGATTAGTGGGAGCAACAATGATAGGCTTATAGAATGATCAATTATATCACAAGTTAAGCCTTTGTCACATGTTACAACATGCCCCTTCTCATTTTGATCATTAAGTATAGAGGAATGAGCTTTTTCAAGCTTCTTGTGAGCCTTGCCAAGCTTCTTATGGGCTTCCTCTAACCTCTCACCTCTCATGAGATGCGTTGAGCTCATCAAAGGCTTGCTTAAGGGCTTTTAGTTCCTTTCGCAAGTCTTTGCGTTTCCTTCTCTTAATGTCAAAATGTTTTTTAGCATCTTCTAACATCTCAATTAGTTCATCTTTAGTGGGTTCATTATCATTGTCACTTTCACTTTTATTATCATGTTCCTCATTACATCCACCATCACAAGTTTATACCTTAGTGGCCTTAGCCATGAAGCATGATGGAGTGTCGAAGAGAGAAGGCTTCTCATTGATAGCAATGCTTGCAAGAGCCTTCTTCTTGGTGGTCTTCTCATCATCATCACTTGAGAAAGCATCACTATCCCAAGTGATCACATATGAACCACCCTTCTTCTTCTTCTTGATGGTCATCTTGTCCTTCTTCTCTTTCTTTTTCTTCTTGTCCTTCTTCTTGCTCTTCTTGTCATCATCATCATTGTCGTTATTGTATGGGCATTGAGCAACAAGATGATCCTTGCTTCCACACTTGAAGCACCTTCTTGACTCTTCCTTGTTTTTGATGAAGACTTCTTCCTTCTAGCATGGTAGCCCTTCTTCACCATGAACTTGCCAAATCTCTTAACAAAGAGAGCCATCTTCTCATCATCCATCTCATCAAAGCTCAAGTCTTCATCTTCACTTGATGATTCTTGCTTTGCCTTACCCTTGGATGATGTGGCCTTGAATGTCACACTCTTCTTCTTCTCATCCTTATTGTCATCTTTATTCTCCTTCTTTTCTTCCTTCTCATCATCTCTATATGTGTCATTGGGTCATCACATCTTCCAACACTTGGTTTGGTGTCATAGTGTCTAAACCACTCCTCACTGGAATAGTGACCAATATGCCAAATCTCGAAGGTAAGCATCTTAAGAACTTGTGGGAGAAGTCTTTGTCCTTCACCTCTTCTCCAAGTGCTTTGAGATCATTGACAAGCACTTGAAGCCTATGGAACATCTCTTGCACACTCTCATCCTTCTTCATCTTGAAGCTTACAAACTTCTACTTGAGAATGTATGCCTTGGCACCCTTCACGGCTTGAGTGCCCTTATCCTCCAACTTCTTCCAAGCCTCACGAGCCCTCTCAATGTTCTTGATTTGCTCAAATATTCTCTCATCCAAAGCATCATGAATGGCACTAAGAGCAATGTCATTATTTTGGAGTAGCACTTCTTCGGCGGCGGTGGGAGCCTCTTCATTGGCAATTTCAATCTTGGTCTCCACCACCTTCCACACCTTTCTATTGATTGACTTGATGTATGTTGTCATCTTAGCCTTCCAATAAGGATAGTTGGAGCCATCAAATTGAGGTGGCTTCTTGGTGTTGTTGATTTGAGTCATTTTGACATCGAAGGTTGTTAAGCCTCAAATCACGGTGACCATGGCTCCAATACCACTTAAAAGGTCCTAATGGCTAGATAGGGGTGAATAGCCTATTAAAAAAATCTATAACAACACTTAGCAAATATGTTAGACAATTAATTGGCGAAGCGAGTATTGCGCTAGCCTACTAAAAAAGTAAGCCACATATCACAATTCTATTGACTATGATCACTAAGCACACAATTTGCTAAGTCACTACACTAAGTTAGTGAGCTCTCAAAGGCTAACTAAAGAGCCTCACTAACCACTAGACCCGATACAAGCTAGCTCTCAAAACTAATTACACTAAAGAGCTTAGCTACACTAAGAATGTAATACAAAAGAGCTGATGATGTTTATACCAACATGCCGAGGAGTGTGGCAATCACAAGATGGAGCCAATCAATCAATCACAAGACAACCAATGAAATCCTCGGACAATGATGACACACGATTTTTTACCGAGGTTCACTTGCTTGCCGGCAAGCTAGTCCTCGTTGTGGCGATTCACTCACTTGAAGGTTCACGCGCTAATTGGCATCATACGCCAAACCCGCAACCGAGTGCCGCACAACCAACACAAGATGAGGATGACACAAGCCACGAGCAATCTACTAGAGTACCTTTTAGCTCTCCGCTGGAGAAAGGTCCAGAACCCCTCATAATCACCACGATCGGAGACGGAGACAAGCACCTTCCTTCGCTCGACAATCCTCGCTGCACCAAGCCGTCTAGGTGGCGGCAACCACTAAGAGTAACAAGCGAATCCCGCAGCAAAACACGAACACCAAGTGCCTCTAGATGCAATCACTCAAGCAATGCAGTTGGATTCACTCCCAATCTCACAAAGATGATGAATCAATAATGGAGATGAGTGGAAGGGCTTTGGCTAAACTCACAAGGTTGCTATGTCAATACAAATGGCAAAGGGAGTGAGCTTGAGCCGACCAAGGGGCTTAAATAGAGAGCCCCACAAAAAGAGCCGTTGGGCTCCTCACTGTACACTTCTCGGGGTGACCGGACGCGCTGGTCAGATCGACCGGATGCACACCACCAGCGTCTGGTCGCCTGATTGCTGCCACGTGTCACCAAGCGTTTAACCTCAGCCGCTGATCTCCAACAGCTACTTCGTTCACGCGCTAACTTAAGTGATGATCGGACGCGCGATCATGAAGACCAGATGCGCCGATCGTGTCAGTCCTCGCACGCGGGCACCAAGGCCTGGCCTTGACCGGACGCGCTCCTCCCCGCGCTTCCCGACATCAGATCAGTTTCAGAGAGGTTCTAGAGCCGAAAAACCATGACCTGATGCGTCCGATCGCGCTTGACCGGACGCACCACCGCGTCAGGTCTACTCTGCCTCAGCTCAATGCTTGTGTCAGCGTACGTCGCAGCCTGACCGGACGCAGGCGCTATGCATCCGGTCATAATGACTGTGCAGCGTCCGGTCGCTGATCAGACAACACCGAGTGCGCCACCTTCTTTTATAATTGACCGGACTCAGCATAGGTGCGTCCGGTCACTACATGGCCAGCGTCCGGTCACTGTTTTTCAGTGACAATCACCTCCTTCACTTCACCAACTTCTCCACCCTTGCTCAAATATGCCAACCATCAAGTGTATTACCTTGTGCACGTGTGTTAGCATATTTTCACAAACATTTTCAATGGTGTTAGTACTCCACTAGATCTAAATACATATGCAATGAGTTATAGCATCTAGTGGCACTTTGATAACCGCATTTCGTTCACCCATCTTAATAGCATGGCTATTGATCCTAAATATGATCACACTCGCTAAGTGTCTCGATCACCAAACCAAAATGTTCCTATGCGTATCACCTTTACCTTGAGCTTTTTATTTTTCTCTTTCTTATTTTCCAAGTCCAACTACTTGATTATCACCATGATCACATCATCATCATGATCTTCACTATTGCTTCACCACTTGAAATAGTGCTACCTATCTTATGATCACTTTGATAAACTAGGTTAGCACTAAGGGTTACATCGATTCACCAAAACCAAGCTAGAGCTTTCAACGAGAAGCTGTTTTACCAAACAGGTTGCCAAAACAACTTTAACTTCACTGAGAAAGCTACTCGTGAAGATAAAAAAACAGCTTCGCTAGTGAAGCTGAGCTGTGCCAAACGGGGTTAAGCAATTCACAGATAAGCCTGCTGACAAGAGATCTAATTAAACATATGAAAGTAAATATCAAGTGCACTGGGCCAAAGCAAGCAAGAGCTGCTGCCGACACAAGCCAATAGGGACAGATAAGCCTAAGAATACAATGTAAGCTAGTCGGAGGAAAAAGCTAATTTACTAGATTACCTCACTGCTGAAGAGAAAGAGCTACAGCTTCTGAACTGTTACTAGGCAAAAAACAGAACACATGCTCTGTACAGCTACTGGGTAAGAACAGTACATATACTGCACAAATCAAGCGAGAGGAAATACATTGAAGCTTAAATCGTTAGCTAATGATGGTATGAAATGTTATTCACTATTGCATGACTGTAGCTTGACAAAGACATGCATATTCATGATGACCTAAAGCCTATTGTGCTGCTGCTTAGACTGTCTTCAACACAACCCAAACACAATACCCATTCAACAATATAGGTCGTCTACAGTAAAAAGGTCACGGACGCAGATCTCACCTTCTCCAACCGGATACCCATTCAATCATTCATTCAAGTGAAGCAGCCAGCACTTTCCTCTGTGACTCCGTGAGCTGCCTGCTTGCCCCGCTGCACTGCACACTCCCCGCACAGCCCAGCAATCATGGCTCGCCTAGGCCTACTCCTCCTCGCTGCGGGCGTTCCTGGCCGGAGCTGGCGCGCGCCGCGCTGTCGGTGAGCACGGACCGCGCGCGCGCCGCGTCCGCGTATGTGGGCCGCCTGTGCGGTGGATCCGGCGCCGGCGCGAAGGGCGCGAAGAAGGGGTCTGGGTCGCGGCCGGCGGCGGCGGCGGGCCCCGTGCGCGACTTCCTGGAGAACCTGGCGGACAGCGTGGGCCACCTCCGAGACTCGGCGCAGGAGATCCAGGCCAACCTCGGCGGCGCGGACTGGCGAGATCCAGGCCAGCCCCGGCGGCGCGGACCGGCGAGCAGGGGCGAGTGCGGACCGGTGAGCAGGGGCAACCTCCACCGACGGTGCGGACGCAACCTCCCCCGCGCGGAGCTTCCAGGTGCAGGCGCGCCTCGCCGTCGTCGTTCGCTACAGTTTTGCGTCGTGGAGACTGAGGACGCTTTTTTGCCTCCACTCTCACCTGGTACGCAAAATGCCTGCTTGGTTTGTGTCCCCTGTTGGAGCGTATTCTTGGAACGCAAATCACTGTACATTACGCATTTTGCGTTTTGGTCGCTCTTTGCCTCATCCGTTGGAGACAGTCTTACCTACATAAGCTAGTGAACACCTGTGGCAACACAAAAGCCAAGTTGATGCTGATGTCCCTAACCACAAAGGGTAGCACGGCGAGCTCCTGCTGCAGTAGCACTATTGCTGGGCTGCTGCTTGCTCACCAAAATATGACGCAACTGCTACTGTCCTGATGCTGTTGTGTAGTTCCTGCAGAACCTGACAGACCTAGAAGGAACAGCAGCAATGCAAGCAGCTGAGGAAATATGCCGGATAAAAAGCAGCTGCCAAACTGAAAGATTGAACAACAAAAAAAAAATGATGATGACTGAAGAAAAGGCTTCTTTCACTGAAGAAATACCAGTCAAACCGAGCTCTAGAAAATTGAAAAAGATAAGTTGCTGCTGAAGCTCTGTACTGAAGCTCTGAAAAACGTTGCAGCAAAGATATTTCTGCTCTGAAGATTGAGACCTTCAGAAACAGGACAGTTAGACAGCAGACCTGAGATTTAACAAAAATGAGCCAAATCAAAACTCAAAGAGCTGATAAATTAATCAGTGCCTCACAACATCAGGTTGAATCCATCCCGACAAAAACGCCCAAAAATATTGGATTTTTACTCGAATTTCAGAGAATCGAAGAACCTTACACCACTGCAGACGCCCTCTTTGCCGAGTGCTGGGGGCACTCGGCAAAGGCAGCCAAGCACTCGGCAAAGGCTTTGCCGAGTGCCGCACTCGGCAAAGGTTTCTCGGCAAAGATTTTATCGGCAAAAATTTCTTTGCCGAGTGCCAAAAATCGACACTCGGCAAAGTCTTTGCCAAGTGCCAAGCCCGCACTCGGCAAAAAAATAACTGCCGTCAACATTTGACGCCGGCTTTGCCGAGTGCCTAGGGACTGGCACTCGGTAAAATTTGAATTTTTGCCGAGAGCCAGGGCTCAGCACTCGGAAAAGAAACCATTTTTTTTTTAAAAAAAATCTTTTTAAAAATAGTCTTTGCCGAGTGGTATCACCTGGCACTCGGCAAAATTGACCTCTTTGCCGAGTGCCAGGCTGTGGCACTCGGCAAAACTGGGGAAGTGTCTGTTTTTGCAGCATTTTTTCCCAGCTTTGCCGAGTGCCACACCCCTGGCACTCGGCAAAGACTTCTTTGCCCAGTGTTGGCACTCGGCAAAGCTGGGAAATTTGCTATTTTTTTTGTTTGTTGCTTTCCTTCGAAAGCAAACACGCAAAACTCATATATAATATATGAGACAGCACACAGGCATTTAGCATCACACAAAACGCATACATAATTCTTCACATACATCCATAATACATCACAAGCACATCCAACATCCATCACAAGCACATCCTCCTGCATAATCCATCACACGCACATCCAATGTGCAAATCCATGACAACATCTAAGAAGTCTTCATCCAACACAAGTCCTAGATCAAGAAAAGTCAATGAAACATGAAGGGGCACCACCTACTGCCACTGATCCCAATGGGAGCCTGAAGGGGCACCTCTGTGCGGTGGTGGACCTGTCCAGCCGAGGTATGTGTGCTGAGGCGAAGGAGTCGGGTTCGAACCCGACGACTGTTGATGCACAAAGGAGAATTGAATTCATTAGTATCTACACAAGCTAAAGGACTTGATCAACCATATATATATACTCACCGGAGTGCCTAGAGCCAGAGGAGTAGGAGGCACAACTAGAGCGAGCAACGACTGGGGCACCACCACATCCGGGAGAGTGGTGCCGAGGCTCGACATGAATGAGAACATGTCCTGCATCCTCTGCGCCTCGGCCGCCCTCTGGGCCCTCGGGACCTCCCACTCGGCCCTCTTGGCCTCCCTCTGGGCCCTCTCCCTCTCCCTCTCAACCCTCTCGGCCTCCCTCTCGGCCTCCATCCTCTCCATAGTGGCCTGCAATATTCAATCACCAACGTTTAAACAATGCAAATGCAAGGTACATGTGTAAAAGTAATGAACGGCGAATGAAATAGAACTAACCTGGAGTGCCGCCATCTGCTGCAGTGTGCTCGCCTGCCGAGGTCGAATGGGGACGGAGGAGCTCGTGCTCTGTGCTCGGATCTGGGCGAGGTTGGGCACAGAGGTCGAGTCGACCATGTTGGAGGCCATCCAGTACCGGCCGTGCTGCTTCCCTCCTCCGAGCCTCATCACGAGGTCGGTATCAAGGGGCTGGGTGGCGGGGTCGAAGTCCTCCCCATGCCGCTCGCAGGCCGCCGAGGCGTAGTCGGTGAGCTTGCTGTGGATGCTCGTGTTGCTGTACGCCTTGGCCCCATCCTCCGGGTTGTAGACGGTGTCTGGGGCTGTCGCCTTGCCCTTGTGTGCCATGGCGTACGCCATGAACTCATTGCATTCCTAGCCATCATGCGACTGGGACTGCGAGGAAAACACAAAGACGATTAGAAGTAATGAGAATTGAGCGTTAGAACAAATAAATAAATAAGTGCGTAGAGTGTACCCAGGCCTTGGCGTACGAACTGAGGGGCCGATTGCCTTGGTGGTGCGCCGGCCCACCCATCTGCAGGCGGCACTCCCGATGGAGGGCATGCCTCTCCCTCCACTCATCGGAGACCCACTTGTCCACGATGGCCGCCCAACAGTCTCTGTGGGTGGCGCACCAAGAAGGACACATCTGCATGCCATCATGTATTAGAAATGTTAGAATATAAAATGAAGGCTACCTATTCTTCATGGAATGAGTCAGTAACAATGTTTTATAACTTCTCATGCGAGGTACTTGCTCCCAGTGAGTGTCATGGTCCCGGCCTCGCTCTTCCCGGAATGCAAAGCGAAGGGCGTCGCACGAGTGGTTGATGTGGCACTACAGCCTCGCCTCATAGTACAGGTCCGTGACTCGGTCCCTGCATGCCCTGTCCTGCACCTTCGTCACCCAGGCGGGGTCATGCCCCTCCTCCAACGTGAAGAAGTCCTGCATACAGACATCATGTGTCCTTTCATTATTTCAAGAACGTCTAATGAATTCATAGTATTGAGCAATGTAGTGTGATGTAGACTCACCCAGAACTCACGCCTGATCCGCTCCTATACGGTGCCGTACACGACGTCCACGGCGGAGTTGAAGTGGTCCCACGTCCAGGGAGGCGACTCAACCTGGGCGTGGGTGACCAAACTCAGGTAGTGCAAAGTGGATCGAAGCCACCGAGGATCCCATTGCACTGCCGATGATCGCCCCCAGACACAAGTTCCCAGTTCCTACAGGAGTCAGTAAGAAGAATTGTTAGTCCGCAGTTTAGTTTTCAGCATATGAACAAGAAGAGATGCAAATTGAACGGATACTTACTTGTCGCCCTTGGGACGAATCACCGGCCTCCTCTGAAACGGGATCGGCCGCGCCGGGAGCTGCAAGGACCCGCAGCAAGTACGGTACCGATGAGGTGCTCGAAGTGGAACCCCCCGCCACCCCCTAGAGGAAGTGTCACCCCCTCCTGTCTGGGGGGCCAGCTGCTGGTCCTTGTCGTTAGTAGTCGTCGTCCGGTCCTCCTCGGGGTGGGGATTTGCAGACGATCGCACCGCCCTCCTCGGACGGGCCACAGGGCGGGGTGGGCAGACGGTGCTTGCTTCGCCGCCTCTGCCTCCGCCTCTGAGTCGTCCTCGCGTGAAGCGAGTTGCAGTCCGGGCCGCCTTCCGCCTGCAAGATTTTGTCGAGTGCTGCAAATACAAAGAGTAAACCAGTTAGCACAATATAGACAAATATAGAGATGCAAAATGAACAAAACATAACTAGAAAATAATAATAATATAGTATTACATGAATTAGAAATAATCTTGAGGATCGGCGCGGGCGGATCATAAGTGTCGCCATCACTATCAATATTGTCTAACATTTCCGCCTCATCTCCATCGTTGTCATCAATGGCAACGCATAAACTATAATCGCTCAAGCGAAGCTAAGTCTTTGGCATTTTGCACCTCTTCTCCATCGTCCTCATCTCCATCGTCCTCATCAATGTCATTGTCTACTTCCATGCCCATCAACAAAAACATGTCTATGTCAAACGTGCCATCTAGCCCCTCGAGTTGATAGAACTCCCCTGTATATGTGTTTGGGTCAAAGTTGTAATCCCCATCTGTCCAGTATGTATTCAGAAATTCCCTGAAAAAGCAAGAGACAAGGGGGTTGGATAGATAGACGATAGTGACAGCGTATGTAACAAGCTCATTGAGAACTTACTGCACATAAGGGTTCACTTCGTCAAGGTTCAACAACACATACAACATGATAGTGCGCCACTCATCATTCCGCAAGGTCTTGGTGCTCAAGCGCTTGCCTGCCAAGTTGACCTTTGAAAAGGCTGAGATTTGATGACCTCTCGTCGGTGTTGTAACGAGGGATTGGATTGTGCCTTGTTGGGAAGGCTATCCTTATAGTATGATGTTGTGAAGTTTGACACCTCCTCAAGAATGAATGCCTCTCGCCATGGATGCCTCAATTCGGCTTTATTTCTACACTTTTTCCGAAGAACCTTTAGACATCTCTCGATTAGATAGCACCAACGAGCTTGCACGGCCCCCCCATTCGTGCCTCATGAGGCAGGTGCAAAATCAGATGCTGCTGTTGACACAAAATGTGACGCACTGTGCCTCACACACGACAAGCGAAAAGCGTGGCTTCAATCGGGTTCCGGGTGCTTCGTGACCTTAAGCATGCCACCGGTTTGACCTAAAAGAACTAACAAGGGATAAAAGCAGAATAAATGTCGATCCGGAACATGTCAGTGAGACCGACGGCAGGTTCCATATATACGACCACGAAGCCACTTACAACGACATACGACTATAGGAAGTCATGCGCCAACAAGTTTATAAACCATTCGGCTAATCGTAAGATGAACACACGTAAAGATCCGATTACCAATGCATGTGCATGGGAAGACATGTTTGAACAAGTGAAATTAATTATGAATTAATGCATAACCAAGCTCGACAATCCAACCGAGTTGGGATCCATGAAGAAGGAACGCAAATAAACACGATTAAACTAATCTAAAACTCATCCGCCGCATACGACACCTAGTTCCGTCAAAGCTTAAACGTAATTATCATGCATGAACCCACAACATGTAACAATCTAGATTAAAATAATTCAGCCATTATGAGCATGTTATCTATTTGCGGAGGTAATATGACAAGAATGATCATTGAAGCACGAATAAAACCACAAGAGATGGCGAATAATATCAATCTAGATTGGGCAAAAAGTGTGTTACAAATATATGAAATATTTAAAACATGCAACACAAAAGTTAACTTAATGAATCTATTTAGATTTTTGTCGTATCTAATAGAGCCGATAAATCGTCTTGCTTTCACTAAGCATATTGAGCAAACGCTGCCGCACGGTATCTACTCAATAACAAAGCATAAGCAAAGACTTCTTGATTGTCAAGCAAAGATCCGCCATACGATCATGGAAAACAAACAAGACTACTTGCATCACGTCTAAATCCACCGCATGATACTAAACATGATAACAAGGTTGCCGGAACTTACGGAGGTCGACGGATCGATGATTCCTCTCAAGAACTCGGCGACCACGACAAAAGGACTCGAAAGTTGGCACGGGGCGGTTGTATTGATTTGGTTGTGAACCCTATTACAATGGCCGAGGGTCAATATTTATACCCTAGACAAAACACGAGTCCTAGAAGACTACGATTTACAAAGGAACTTCTAAACAAACTTGAAACTTACGATTCCTTACCCTAAACTCTCGAGTCCTTTATTATTACAACTTTCATCTTTTCGATCGGCCTTGCACTGCCATCTTCTCGCTTTCCCGAATGGAGTCACCGCTTGAGTAGTAACCCGACCGCACAAGCATTTAGCCGATCGCTTGTTTTGTCTGCCGAATACCCTTCTTCCCGCATGCGAGGGTCAACTCATCATCCTCCGAAATCGACCAAAATCCAGTGTTAACACATGCCCCTCAATTTCGGGATAAAAGTTGTTTTTATTCTGAAATTGACCACAAGATCCTTCTTCTTCCTAGGTCGGCACCGTTCAACACCGCAGCCACCGCCTAAAAATTCAAGTTTTCAGCGCAACCTCGGACCTACTTGAATCTTCAATGGCGACCTCGGATGAAATCCCGAGGTAAACTTTACTTATATTCGGCAATTTTCATTTGATCCTCCTGTTCCTCTTTTGGCTTATTCCTCTTTGATTTCAATCACCTTCTAAAGGAATACAAGAACCAGATTTTGATCCCCTATCTTTGCCAACCTCGATTCCTATTTCCTCGGCCCAATGGGAAATCCGACCCTTCCGAGATTATCGAGAAGGAAACCCAAAGAATCCTTCAAATCTGGGATCACCTCGCCAAACCGATGGCCAAACACGTTCAAGAATTGGCCATTTCCCCCAATCGCCGGATGGCGGAATTGGTCTGAGAGAATGCTAGAGAAAAGCAGCAGCCCTTTGGGAAAGTCAAGATATCGGTCATTGTTTGGAATTATCCTTAGCGAAACACCCGAAAACGATTCCCTCTTGATAGCGACTTCCCATTTTTGGTCCGACACCATTAATGCCTTCATCTTTGGTCATGGTATGATGACCATCACTCTAGCCGACGTGTTCATGATGACCGGCTTGAACGTGTCACTACCAAAGATACCCCTATAAGTACAAGAGCAAAAGTAATCAAAGAGCCGCTACTGGATGTGGATGGGTCAAACACATCCGTAACTACATGAATGCATCTCGCAATCGCTCTCGACAAAGAGTTGAAAGCTTTCATGAATATGTGGCTATGCTTGATTCATCTTTTGTGGAAAATCCAATGAACCAACCACAATCACATGGTGATGGTCGAGGACTTAGCTGCAGCACTTTCGAGATCCCACTAGGCAAATATCTCTTAGGGTCTGCATTTATCATATGATGCATCGAGATTACTCTTGAGATCGCCAAGGTGGAGAAATCTCTTGTGTGAATGGTCCCTGGTGGCTAATTCAAATGTGGCTCCAGCTATATATGCATCGATAACCTCTGTGAGCCTCCTCAATCTAAGTTTTCCTTGATTAACTATCTTTGAAGGTAGTACAAAGAAAGGTTAAGGCTTGTCGACTTATGGGGAAGCAACATCATCTATCGGCATTGACATAGACATTGGCCATTTCTTCAAGCTATTTTTCAAAGGATTCGCAATGTACTCTGGTTCCCTTACAAAGAAAATGAAAATTTGACTTTGCCACAAGTTCAAATTTATGAAATTGGTTGTTCAGTCAAGAATCCATGGAGATCTTCAACTCCTTTATCAAACCTTGCACTCTGCCCGAATTTCATCATGAGAGGTTAGTGCAGTCCACCTATGAATTCTACTATCCAAATATAATGGCCAGACAATTAGAATGTGGCCAGCTGCCCCCAAAATTTCTCTTCTCAACAATCATGAAGCCAAGGAAGTAATAACAGAAAAGAATGGAAGCCAAGAAAATCTTTGAATTAGGATGGGAATTGCTAACATACGAACCATCTCCATTTGGGCTAATAGATGTTGCTCATCCCTTCTTTGTCTCTTGGTGGCAAGAATGGCATGCTCATATCTTCAATATATCAGTTCATCCTTTATGCAAAAACTTGCAGCCTGACTTTGCTTCCGATAGTGAGGTAACTCCATTAGGCTCATCATTTCCTGCTTTTGAATTCACTTCCTATTTTAACATCTGGTTATGCACAGGATTTTGAGCCTACTTCCCGGCCAAAAGCAATCCAAAGATTATTCGGTGGTCCCAATCTCCTTTCTGAGATTTGATGCTCCAAAATTAAAGGAATTCATGAAAATCCCTACAACTTTGGATTCAAGTACCTTTAAAGGCACTCATGAAAACTCCTGCTACTTGGTCATTTCTTGCATCTTCAAGAGAAAAAAACAAAAGGAAAACACACGAAAGTTTTCTCTTGCCCAAGAAACCAAGGACCAAGAAAGCCAAATTATCTTTTGAGGTACGAACCCTTTATTCTCTATCAGTTAACAACCCCACTTAGCGATAAACTTTGACCACCTCTATATTCATTACTTCCATCGCAGCCGCATGAGTCGAAATTCCCAGACTAGACAAAGACCTCAAAGAATTGCAAAACCAACTCCTGAAGTTTCTACCAAAATGAAGAAATTCATGACAAGTGAAGCTTGAGAGACTCATGAAGTGAAGGTTCAAAGGCTCATAAATCGATGAAACTATAGGTAACATCGTTCGACTAATTTTCCTTTTCTCCTTTCTTTTTTTTTTAATAACATCTATCTCTTATGCTCATTATCATTTACTTTATTGAGGATAGATGAAATCTTAGATGAACTGGCAAGGGAAACTTCTCCTGATCAAGCTCCAAACCTGTCCCTTCTGAACCTTCAGCCAAGTTCTCCAGCAAGCCAGGGTATAACCCATCCTGATGATCAATCACCAAAGAGTAATGCCTTGTCTTACACTATATTTTAGCAAAATTACCCAATCGGCTAACACCTCCTTTCTTCTCTTTTCTTTAGAAGAACATCACTAAACCGACCACCAGTTACTCCTTCTCTATTGAGGACTACATCATTGATAAAAGTGAAGAGATTACTTCTCATCAAACCTTATCGCTGGAAAATCAGGCTCGGCTAAAAGAGATGATCATTCTGCTGAACAAGGATACCATTAGTCTGGTTCAGGATGCAGACCAGATAAAAGACCTCCTTGAACTCATTGATCAAGATATCCCTCTGCTCTCAAGGCCCCCTAAAATCAGAGCCCATCTTGATGACCACTTTGCTATGGTGAGAAGGGCAACCAAGAACATATCTTTGAGGGCTGCTCTCTGCGAAGGATAGATCTTTGAAGAAGCTGGAGATTAAAGATCTTCATTCTCATATCCGGACTACAAAAATTCCTTGACAACCTTGGAGCCTGAATGAAAGCCATGGAGGATGAAAAAAAGCAGTTAGAAGCTCAACTAGCCGAATGAATGCCAAAATTCAGGTCTCACAGGCCCATATAGCTAATTTGCGAAGAACATAGAAGCGACTTCACTAAAGATAACTTCCGACCATCAAAGAAGACCAGCAAATCAAAACTAAGTTATCCAAAGATCCGAGCTCAAGATGAAGATCAAAAGGGCTAGATAATGTTAGCGAATCGAGACCAAGCCATAGAGGCAATCAATCATCTTCTGAACAAGTAGACATTGGGCTTGTAATAAACTTAAATGTGATATCCTTTTTCCCTTGATCAACCAACTTATGTTTACATATTTTTACTTGTTCGAAAACAGAAGCAATTGGTCATTTTCCCTTAGATTACTCGATTAGAATGTAGCCGATTGTCTCCATTCTTCCAATAGCCGAACGAATCCTAATCCAAATGTTGTGAGGGTATAGCCGAACAATCTTGGCTCCAACAAATCGGGGAGATAGCCGATGACATTCGATTTAACCCATGCCTGGCCTAGCCCATGAGCGGCCCAAATTGAAAGGAAAAACCCTACTCCACCGTTCGGCATCCTCGCCCCACGACTCAGTAGAATTCGCCATGACTCTTCGCTCCGACATAAATAGACCCTCCGTTAGCCTTCATCGCTATCTCCGCTTTAGCGTTCTCACATCCGTCTCCTCCACTTCCTTCGCTCGATTCATCCCGAAGAAAACCCTAACCTCCACCAAAGTAAATGGCGAATAAGATGGCGGCCGTGTGGCAAGCGTCCCCGCCGACGGGGAGGTGAAGGAAGCAGAGCATCATCATGCTGCCGCCGCCGGGTAGTGCGATTCGGCTTTTTGCCCCTTGCAATTTTCTTGTTCATCTCTTAGTTTTAATTTTTTCTTCCTCATTCATCGAGGATAAGGGTCATCAGTTCCAGTAATATCATCTCCTTCCTCCCATGACAACAACTCAACAGGAACTCCATCATCCGGCTCTTCCAAACTCTTCAAGCTCCTATCATTCCAATCCTTGGGGCCCGCGGAACCAAAGCAGATGCACACCATCCAGTATTCTCACGAGGAGGCGCTCAAGTTTCGCCAGAGAGGATGAAGCCGGGAGGAGCTAGGCGATGTCTCCAAGAAATTGGCATCAAGCAAGCCGAATGGGAGGACCAATGGAAGCAACTCTCTGCGACGCCATCACCGGTTTGATATCTTCATTTGGATTTAGCATCCTGGCTTCCTCGCTTGTCGACCCATTTTCCTTTTCGCCCAAAATTTTTTCGGAGAATGACCGCTGAAGGCGTGGCGAACAAGATCGCCGACAAAGTGAATGCCTGGGGGAGACATCCGAGGCACGCCTCGATCTTTGTGGACGGCCGTGTTGATCGGCCGTCATCCAAGGTGTGCACCTCGGTGTTTCTCTCGGTCGGCAATGACCTCCCTCCAGACCAACGAAGACTACTCCTTCCAGCCCGATCGGCTTTTTGAGGGAGGACGCCTTGGACGAGATCGATGACATCGATGAGCGTCCCGGAGGTCTCACGATGATCATCTTGCCGCCCTCGCCAAATCCACACATCCCCAAATCCGTCCTCAACAAGTTATTTGAGGAGTAGTTTGTATTAGGATGGACTTCGTAAATAAACTTGTCTTTTGGAAGAATACTTATTTCTTTGATCCCTTTGGTAAAATTTCACTCACTGCGGTCGGAAAAATCTGTCAAAACAACCCGGTCTTGCATAAACATTCTTGTGCTAGAGGCGATGCAAGTCGTGCATCGGCTATTTTGTGCTAAAGGCGATATGAACAATATCGGCTATTCTTAGTCTTATATCTGATTTTTTTAGGCTAAAAGGCGATTTTCTTTTTTATCGGCTTTTTCGATCTACATTCATGAACCAACCTCAACACTGGGGTAATACTTCTTAGAAATCTTCCATTGATAGCTCGGTAAACTCCTCTCCAAATAAAGTCCTCAATATGTATGCATTACCAGTACACATTCTACTATTCGGAAAGGACCTTCCCAATTTGGAGACCATTTGTAACGCTCTATCCTTTGTTCCAACTGGCAATATAGTCTTCCAAACCAAGTCTCCTTCGCGAACGCTTCCTCATTTTTAACCCTTTTGTTATAATACTTGGCAACGCGTATTTTATTTTTCTCAATATTTTCCAATGCCTTGAGACGAATCAAATGTAAATCTTCCAATTCATCCATCATCGATTCTTATAATCTTCTTCTACCAATTCTTTCACGTAACACAACTCGCCTTGAACTCCTACCGTAATTCCCATGGTAGTACAAAGATGATGGCCATAAACCAGTTCATAGGGAGACGTTTGAGTGGACCCATGACAAGCCATTCGGTAAGCCCACAATGCTTCATTAAGAACCAAGTGCCATCTCCTTGGTTTTTCATCAATCTTCTTCTCGGATGATTTTAATCATAACCTTATTTGATGCTTCGCACGACCATTAGCTTGTGCATAATAAGGAGAAGAATTATATAACTTAATCCCCATATCTTTGGCAAAATCACGAAATTCAGAAGAAGTAAACGAGTTCCTTGATCGGTTGTTATAGTTTGAGGAATCCCGAATCATGTGAATTATATGTTCCTTAACAAAACCGATCATATTCTCTGGCGTTACCTTCTTCAAAGGGATAGCTTCAACCCACTTGGTGAAATAATCCGTGGCCAATAAGACAAATTTGTGTCCCTTACTAGAAGGAGGATTGATCGACCAATTAAATCTACACCCCATCCTCTGAACGGCCAAGGCTTGATTATGGGATTCATAGCGAATCTTTGGAACTTTTGAATATTGCGAATCTTTGACAATTGTGACACCCTTTGTAATATTCAAAACAATCCTCCAACATAGTCGGCCAAAAATAACCAGTTCTCCTAATTATCCACTTCATCCGATAAGTTTTGGTGTGTACCACACAATCCTTCATGAACCTCATACATCACTTTCTTGGCCTCTTCTTGACTTAAATATTTGAGCAATACTCCATCGATGGATTTGTAATATAACTGATTATCAAGGAACACAAATTTGAGAGCTTTGTATCTGAGTTTTTCGAAACTTTTTGAGATGGATCTTTCGGATAATTGGTAATTTCGTATCTCCAATCACCATCTACTTGATCAATATTTAAAACACCTTCTTCTATAGCCAAAACTTCCGACTCTCTCGATATCCGAAGCGACTTGAGCTAACTTATTTGCTTCTTCATTATACTCTCTAGGGATATGATGCAAGGTTACTACCGAAAAAATTCTTCAAAAGTTCTCTACACTCCTCATAATATTCTCTTAACACATTGTTCTTGCATTCATATCGACCACTCTCGTTGATTAATCACCAACTCGAATCCCCAAAGATTTCAACAACAACAACAGCCTTTACTTCTATAAGAAGTCAAGCCCTCTAAGCAACGCTTCAGTACTACTGCTGATTATTAGTAACATGAAATTCAATAGGAACCGCATACTCAAAAGTTTTTCCTTGTGGGGAAATCAAGAGAATACCAGCTCCACCACCTTTGTTACAAGATGATCCATCAAGAACAAGGCCCAAGGCACAATGCTTATCGCCTCAATGAAAGATCCCGATGTTGGGTAATAAAATCGGCAATAATTTGACCCTTTACCGCTTTGCCGATTCGTACCTTAAATTAAATTCGACAACGCTAAAATCCATTTGCCAATTCTTCCATTCAAAATTGGCATCGATAGCATATGTTTGATTACATCAAAACTAGAAACTATCACGCATTCGGCATTCAACAAATAGTGCCAAATTTGGTACATGAGTAATACACACACAAGCAAAGTTTTTCATGGCCGTCAATACCTTGTTTCCGGGTCTAGCAACTTTCGCCTAATATAAGCTATGATTCTTTCTTTTCCTTCAAATTCTTGCATAAGGGCCGATCCTATCGTTAGGCTATCGGCCGCCACATACAACTTAAAAGGCTTGTCAAGTTGTGGAGGTACCAAAGCAATTGGCGCTTTCATATATTGCTTGATCTCATCAAAAGCCTTTTGTTGTATGTCACCCCATACAAATTTTTGATCCTTCTTGAGCCTTAATAAAGGAGAAAAGGGTAAAACTCTCTCTCGATAGATTGGATATGAATCTTCTTACAAAGTTGATTTTGCCTAACAATGACCGCAATTCATGATATTGGTTGGCGGCACAACTTTGTCTATTGCTTCGATGCTCTTTTTCCCAACTTCAATTCCTCCTTTATGAACTAAAAATCCTAAAACTCACCAAATTAAACTCCAAAGGCACATTTGTTTGGATTCATCTTCAAGCCATGCTTTCTTGTGCACTCCAGTAGTCTTTCTTAAATCGGCTAAATGTCCTTCACGGTCTCTAGACTTGACCACTACATCATCGATGTAGATCTCTACAATCTTGCCGATCAGCTCGTGAAAAATATAATTCATAGCTCTTTGATAAGTTGCACCGCATTCTTTAACCCAAATGTCATGACTATCCATTCAAACAAACCAATATGACCGGGACATCTCAAGGCTATTTTTGAAATATCTTCCATTGCCATAAAAATTTGATTATAGCCAGCATTACCATCCATAAAACTAATGACTTCATAACTTTCTTTCAGCATCTACTAGTAAATCAAGAATCGGCATTGGGTAACCATCCATGGAGTGGCCTTATTAAGATTTCTGAAATCTATGCAAACCCTCATTTTTCCATTTTTCTTGTATACCGGTACTATATTTGAAATCCACTCGCATACTTGCGGGGCCGAATGAAGTTTGCTTCTATTAATCGTTCAACCTCTTTCTTCACATCGGCCAATACCTCCTCTTTGTATATCTTCCGTGGAGGTTGTTTGTAAGGACGAAATCCGTGTTTAATGGGTAATCGATGCTCAACAATGGAACGATCCAATCCGAGCATCTCCGTATAATCCCAAGCAAAACAATCTTTAAACTCTTTCAATAGGTCTATCAACTTTGATTTATATTCGGTCTAACTTTGCACTAATATACATCGGCCTCGGCTTAGAACCATCACTAACATCAATTTCTTCCAACTTATCAAATGACATAAAACCACGCCCCAACTTTCCTTTGTTGCCATCGGCAGATTTCCCATTAAAAATTACTATGAGAGCCGATCGCTTGGATCGGGTTGTTGGCCCTCATTGAAAACATTTACAGGACCTTCTTTCCACAGCTTTTCCGGAGAAACAATCGACGCCTTCATATTCCCATGAGGTAGATTCTGTGGCAAGAACACTTACCGAATCGTCGCGTGTACAACTTCAACATCATCTCCAATCCATTGAATGAGAATTTGATGCATGGTCGAAGGAATGCAAACAATTAGCATGGATCCAATCTACCCCAAGAGTAGACTATATGCCCCTTGCCATCAATGACAAAAAGGTAGTAATCGAGTTTTAGACCCAATAGTTAGCTCGACATGAATAGCACCTCGGGTATCGGAAGGGTTGCCGGCAAAAGTCCCTAAGCACCATGTCGGTTTTCAACAATTCTTCATTAGTCATCCCAAGCTTTACAAGGTAGTATAAGGCATGATATTGATAGCAGCCCTCCATCAACAAACATCTTAGTTAAAGGCTTGCCATTGACATATCCCTTTAAATAGAGTGGTCTCAAGTGATGATTCTTGATTGGTTTGTCAAAAACAGCCTGTTGTGTTAATACAAGTTTGGGCCATCAACTCCTCGACATTCACTTTCATCAAAATCGAGTACACCTCTTCTTGGACATATTGGCTTTGGGAGCTATAAACTCTAATGGGAGGAAGAAAGCCATGCAAGCATCACCAAGGACCACATCCATCGGGCTTCTTTTTAGGACGCCATATTTGCTTTGCTTCGTAACTTCCCTGCTCCAACTCCCTATTCCTCGGGTCGTTGAACTCTTCTTTTTCGACTTTTCCTCGGGCTGGAGGACACCACATCCTTTTTTGCCATACGTATCTATAGGAATCAGCTTCTTCATCCTGCACTCTATCATGAATCCAACCTTGACCTGCAAATCTTTTCCTTTGCCGATTCTCAAAATCATCTATTTTTAGCGCCCGATCATCTTCGAGAACCTTCTTTCCAAGTCTTTCGAGAGGGGACGGCGGTTGACTCGAGATTGTCTATACTCGGAGTACTTTGGGCGCTACACTCTGGACAATTATTTCTTGCGTGCAACCTCAAGCCTTCATTCCAACAATGCCTAAAGAATGAACAACCCCAATGAGATTGCTCCTGCTCACATCATTCTATTCTTCTTGCTCCTTCGGTATACTTCTTCCTCATACCTCCCGGTTCTTCAATAAACCATTGCTTCTTATAGTATTCCTTCTCTTGTTCTCTCGCCACTTGTTTAGCAAAATACGTGATGTAACTCGGGTTTGGAAGTTTGACCTTTCTCGGTTCGGCTATTCTGAAATCGAACTCGTTGTTTGCAGCTCTCTCATCGTGACTTGCCGATCCGGGTCAACAAAGACCACTTTCCTTTGCTCTATCAAGTCAACACCTTCATCTTGCCTTTACCTTTGAGATCATTGGCGAGACCATATTCACAGAGAAAAGAAATCATATTTTGTGGAAAAGGCTGATCATCAATTTTCATCTTGCCATCAAACTTCAAATGTCCCTCTTGGATAGCTTTACGGATTTGGATTACGAACACCCGGCAATCATTAATAGAGTGAGAATTAGTGTTATGGAAGCCACAATACTTTTTGTCTTTCACTCCTTCAGACGTAGCATGGGATGTCCTTCCGCGCTTTGATGCGTCCTTCCTTTATCAACAATGCAAAAGCCTGTCTGCCTTAGTAACATCAAAATCATAGGTTCCCTTTTGTTGTTTCAACCAGCGTTGACTAACTTGAGTGGGTTCCTTTGCCCAATTCAACTCAAATGCAGACTATCTCATCTTCATCAATATACTCGATCGCTTCCTCCGTAAAACCTTGATACACCTCATTAGTGGCATTGTTCTTCCGAAAGCGATTATCTCTCCCGAATCCTTGGGCTGATTACTCATAGTCGCTAAACGCTCATTAAGTTGGCCAAGATCATCAAACTCCATGCCGAACAACTTTTCCCCGATATTCGCAACATTCCTCGCTATAGCCATTCCGGGTAGTTGATCATCCGGTAAATTCGAGAGAATAACACATATTCTTGGTCTCCCTAAATCTGCGAAGATATTCCAATGGTGTCTCATTTGTTCTCATCCTCGGACTCATGAGATCAACCAACTTTTTCTCATTAGTACCGTGTAGAAATATGAATGAAACTTCGCTCTAGCTCTCGCCCACGCACCAATGGAATGAGTCGGCAAAGACGTGAACCACGTGAAAGCTGGTCCCGTAAGAGACAAAGGAAAATATCGAATCCTCCAAGCTTCATCTCGGCGACTTCTCCAAGTCGCATCAAATACCGAATCGACGTGCTCTATGGTACTAGTATCATCTTGACCGAAAACTTGGTCAAATCTGTTGGAGGCTTCACCCTTGGAGGTAATGCCACTCTGTTGTACCATTCTGGATAAGGAGACTTGTATGAATAGGATTGATTTTTTGGCTTCAAACCGAACTGATTCTGCATCATGTCGGCCATCCTGTGCATCAAAACATCAATGCACGAATCTGATTTCCTTGCACTTGCACTCCGTAAGGCAATCTGAAACACTCCTATACCTGGATTTGGCACAAAGATTGATAGCACTGTAATCGATAAATTCTTGATACCCATCTCCATACATATTCTTCGCAACCTGTTTGATGTTTGGAGAAACTCTATAAGTGAAGGTGGCACTTCTCCTGTGGTACCAAATGTCACCGTCCATAGGTGGGATGTGATTGCTTTTCAAAGTGAGTCAATCCACCTATATTTGAAGTCGACGCTACTTCTTTTCCAACAGCTTCTCTTGATGCTTTGGAACATTGAAAAGCGTCATCCACCGAGTGGTCCAACATTTTCTTCAAAGTATTTATCAACCATTGGACCAAAAGTACTGATCATGATTGCCCAAAAGGTATTCGTAAAAAAGTCAGTGATGGTTTGTCATGGTTTCTCCCATAGCTTTATAGACCGTATGCCATCTTCCGAAGCATCCTCCTCCTCGTAATCAGTTTGATGCGGAAGAAGAACCCTTGGCATTGACCGCTTTTGAAACACTTTATTGCTCTTGTTTTTGAAAAAAGACATCAAACACTTCCGTTGGTATTGCTCACATGCTTGTAGCACTAAATCCTCAGTAATTATCCGGCAATTCGCCATGCTCACATCCGAACATGATCATTGTTGATCTCGGACGCCATCTTAAACTAACAGATGGTCCCACCCATGCGTGCCAAAAGTGTGTTGACACAAAATGTGACGACTGTGCCTCACACACAAAGAAGCCGGAAAGCGTGGCTTCAATCGGGTTCCGGGTGCTTCGTGACCTGAAGCGTGCCGATCGATTTGACCTGAAAAGAACTAACAAGGGATAAAATGCAGTTAAATGCGGACCGGAACATGTCAGGTGAGACCAGACAGTTCCATATATACGACCTCGAAGCCACTTACAACGACATACTGACTATAGGAAGTCATGCGCCAACAAGTTTATAAACCATTCGCTAATCGTAAGATGAACACACGTAAAGATCCGATTACCAATGCATGTGCATGGGAAGACATGTTTGAACAAGTGAAATTAATTATGAATTAATGCATAACCAAGCTCAACAATCCAACCGAGTTGGGATCCATGAAGAAGGAACGTGCAAATAAACACGATTAAACTAATCTAAAACTCAGATCCGCATACGACACCTAGTTCCGTCAAAGCTTAAACATAATTATCATGCATGAACCCACAACATGTAACAATCTAGATTAAAATAATTCAGCCATTATGAGCATGTTATCTATTTGCGGAGGTAATATGACAAAGAATGATCATTGAAGCACGAATAAAACCACAAGAGATGGCGAATAATATCAATCTAGATTGGGCAAAAGTGTGTTACAAATATATGAAATATTTAAAACATGCAACACAGGATAACTTAATGAATCTATTTAGATTTTTGCCGTATCTAATAGAGCCGATAACCGCCTTGCTTTCACTAAGCATATTGAGCAAACGCTCACGCATCTAGTATCTACTCAATAACAAAGCATAAGCAAAGACTTCTTGATTGTCAAGCAAAGATCCGCCATACGATCATTGAAAACAAACAAGACTACTTGCATCACGTCTAAATCCACCGCATGATACTAAACATGATAACAAGGTTGTCGGAACTTACGGAGGTCGACGGATCGATGATTCCTCTCGAAGAACTCGACGACACGACAAAAGGACTCGAAAGTTGGCACGGGGCCGGTTGTATTGATTTGGTTGTGAACCCCTATTACAATGGTCGAGGGTCAATATTTATACCCTAGACAAAACACGAGTCCTAGAAGACTACGATTTACAAAGGAACTTCTAAACAAACTTGGAAACTTACGATTCCATACCCTAAACTCTCAGAGTCCTTTATTATTACAACTTTCATCTTTTCGATCGGCCTTGCCTGCCATCTTCTGCTTTCCCGAATGGAGTCACCGCCTTCTGGAGTAACCGACCACACAAGCATTTAGCCGATCGCTTGTTTTGTCTGCCGAATACCCTTCTTCCCGCATGCGGGTCCACCTGTCATCCTCCAGAATCGACCAAAATCCAGTGTTAACAGCTGCATTGAGAGGAAGAAGCCGGGTGGGAAGATCTTCTCCATCTTACAGAGCAACACAGGTGCCACTTTCTCTAAGTCATCAATCATAGCCCGAGATAGCTCCTTGGCACAAAGCTGGTAGAAGAAATAGCTCAACTCTGCCAGGACGCGCCACACATGCTCGGGGACGAAACCTCTGGTCATCGCTGGAAGGAGCCGCTCAATCCATATGTGGAAGTCATGACTCTTCATCCCTAACACTCAGCAAGTGGACACGTTCACTCCCCTCCTCAGATTTGCCGCATACCCATCAGGGAACATTAACAACTGAACCCACTGACATACTTCCCTCCTTTGGTCCTTATTCAAAACAAAATCGACCGAAGTCCTTTTCCATTTCTTGCCAGGCGCGGGAGTCTTCATCACTTGCTTTGGTCTATCGCACAGTGCTTCCAGGTCCACTCTTGCCTTAACATTGTCCTTTCACTTTTCTGTGTCCATGAGTGTTCCCCAAGGCGCCACGGCGATATTCTTCTCTGTGTGCATTAAATCAATGTTGTGTGGAAGAAGAAGATCGTTGAAATAGGGAAGCCTAGTCAAGCCCGATTTATGAGTCCACATGTGGTACTGACCATATCCATCAAAATAACCTTTCTCTTTATCAACTTTGAGAGCCTCTATCTCAGCGCGGATCTCGGCAGCGGTCATCATCTGAGGTGCAGGATCGGTGACTTCAACACCTTTCGTGAAGTTCTTGATGTCTCGTCTGAATGGATGGTCAAGGGGGAGGAACTGACGATGTTGGTCGAATGAAGAAAACTTGCCACCACTCTTCAGCCAAGTGAACCTCACACCTGCCTTGCATATTGGGCATAGGAACTTCTCGTGAAAACACCACCCGCAGAATAGGCCATACTCTAGGAAGTCATGCAGGGAGTAGTGGTACCACACATGCATTGTGAAGTTTCTCTTTGTAGCTCGGTCGTATGTCAGTACCCCCTTTTCCCAAGCATCGATCAAATCATCGAACACAGGCTCCATGAACACACCCATATTGTTCCCCGGATGTCCAGGAATTATCAACGACAAAAATACGTTCTTGGGTTGAAAGATGACACCGGGGGGGAGATTCAGGGGTATCACGAACACGGGCCAACAAGTGTATGGGGCCACGGACAATCCATACGGGTTGAACCCATCTGTTGCCAACGCTACACGTACATTGCGAGCCTCCTCAGCTTTAACACGATGTATGCCATCGAAATGGGTCCAGGCATCGCCATCCGATGGGTGTACCATCTTGTCCGGATTGTATCTTTTGCCATTTTTGTGCCATGTCATCTGTTTCGTGGACTCCTCTGTCATGTACAGCTGTTGGATCCTCGGTATGAAAGGAAGGTACCGTAGGACCTTCGTAGGGATACTCAGCTGTTCCTTCTTGCCATCACTAGTGTTGACCTCCAGGTACCTAGAGGATTTGCACTTTGGACAGTGTGTTGCTCCCTCGTGATCTTTCCTAAAAAGGACGCATCCATTCGGACAAGCATGGATCTGCTCATACGACATCTTAAGTGCACGAAGAAGTTTCTGTGACTCGTACAAGTTCTTCGGCAGGATGTGATCCTCCGGAAGCAGGGATCCAAAAACTGCCAACATACCATCGAAGTTGTCCCGACTCATGCTAAACTACGACTTCAACCCCATGATGCGTCCAATTGCATCCAGCTGCGATACCGTTGTCTTTTCGTGCAAGGGCTTCTGCGCTGAAGACAGCATATCATAGAACACCTTTGCGCTTTCCTCTGGCTTCTCCTCCAATCCTTCACCGAACCGTGCCTACTGAATGTCATCCATCCAGTCTGCTACCCCGCCATCTCCATCATAATCCTCGAGACGCTGTCTCACCACCTCCTCTCTAATACGATTGGCTTCACCATGGTGGATCCAGCGGGTATAGTTTGCCGTGAATCCATACTTGATAAGATCTTCCCCCACGAGCCTCTTATTTTTTTTCTTTTCTTGTTGCCACATCTGCTGCACGGACACGGCATCCGGGCTGACCCTTTAGCAGCCTCGCCAAATGCATGCTCTAGGAAAGCATTGGTCTTGGTCATCCATTCTGGGGTCATACTTGCGTGGCCCGTGTACATCCACTCATGGTTATCCATCCTCTGGCACATGCATATGTAAGCGAGTAATAAAAACTACAGGTAAATCCACAAGGCGTTCCTACTATACATCTAATAGGTGAAGGATAGGTCCTAATACCACCCGAGGATGCGTAGATGAGGCTGACTTCCATGGTCCGCTCCTATCCAAGATAGAATTTCGGCAGCACCTCCCCGCTGTTCTCTCGATACACGTCCTGGCAGGGAGATTGTGTATCAGGAGAACAACGAGGAGGTGGTGCCGAAACTCTGTCTTGGACAGGAGCGGGCCACGGAAACCAACCCATCTACGCATCCGCGGGCTGTCCAAAAAACATGGACAATCCGAAATAGGTACGGAATTTGGTATGCAAAGATCTGCATACCAATGACCGTATCTCTTTCGGACGGGAGACGCCTAACTGGGGTTACACGAGATACAAGTATGGAAGATGGGTTATACCTAGGGTGTCGGTGAGGTCAGGCTAGTGGGGCGGTGGCGAGTCGCTGCAGTGGCGAGGCGACGCGGTGCAGGCAGAACCGCAACGCCGACTAAGACGATCGGGGTCGCCGAGTGCCTCCCAACGGTCCTCGTCCTGCAAAGAAAAGGCAAATGGTTAGACTCCATTGAAAATTTCGGCAAAGATCTCCCCCCACGGAGAGGTTCCCAAAACTGCAGAGAAAACATTGGCACGAAGGCCAACAACCACATGTATACCAAACATAGGCATGAAGGCCATCAACCACATACATACAATAATAACTACTACTAACACTAAAACTATGAACAACAACTACAACTACTACTGTCACTACGACTTACTAACTAATACTAACACTACTAATTAACTACTACTACTAACACTACTACTTACTAACTAATACTAACATTAGGGCATACCTTGCCAGCGAGAATGCGAAGACCGAGGGTCATGATGACAACGGGATGACCGCTATATGGCGTGAGGGTCGGCGAACCGAGGCGGCACCTTTCTTCTCCTCTCTCTCCTCTTCTCCCTTCTCCTTCTCTCCTCCTCCCTCCTCTCTCTTCTCCCCTGCCTCCTTCTCCTCCCTTCTCCTTCCTCTCCTCCTCCTCCTCCCTTCTCTTTCTTCTTCTTCCTCCTCCCCTTCTTCTCCTTCCTCCTTTCCTTCCTCCTCTTCCTCCTACCTCCTCCTCCTTCCCATCTGGCCAGGCGCCAGGGCAGGGGCCGAGGCGCCAAGGGCACGGGCCGAGAGGCACGTGGGCGCACGGGCCGGGAGCCGGCGGGCGGGCGCGCTGGGAGCCAAGGCGGCTCCAGCGGCGGGTGGGCAAGGCAGCAAGCGTGTGTGTGTGTGTGTGTGTGCGTGGTGTGTGTGTGTGTCCGGTTTTTTTATATTTCAAACCTCTTTGCCGAAAAGTGCGGATCTGGGGCACTCGGCAAAGAAAGTATTTTGCCGAAAGTGCCCCGATCTAGCACTCGTGAAATAAAAATTAAAAAATCTGTCTGTCAGCTTTGCTTAGAGTGCCTAGGGTTAGCACTTTCGGCAAAATATTCACTTTGCCGAGTGCCAAACCTTGGCACTTTCGGCAAAATAATTTTTTTGCCACCAACTTTTTTCTTAGATTTGTATTTGTACCATGAACAACATGTTCAAATTTGGCACAATTTCATTCTTTGTTTGCTATATTTCTTCACTTTATTTAGTTTTTGCAATTTTAGGAACATCATCACATTTGAACTATATTACATGTGATGATGTCCTCGTTTGAACACCATAAATGTGATGACGCCCTCCAAACGTTTTCAAATTTATACCATCGATATGAATGTGATATCACGATTATCTCGCCAAGTTTCATGATTTTCGGATTCGCTTTGAATTTTATAGAATTAAATAACCACTGCATGAAACTTCGCGATACGCTGATATCACATGAGCACGTTGATCAAAAAAATTAGAGACAGAGGGCCTCAGATTTAGCATAAAGTGACACTAACAAACAAGAATAACATTTTGGAATGGATCAAAACTATTATTCGATGCATCTCAGCTTCAAACCTACATTTTCCGCAAAATTGCAAGAAAACGAAATAAAGTGAAGAAATATAGCAAACAACAATGAAATTGTGCCAAATTTGAACATGTTGTTCATGCTACAAATACAAATCTAAGAAAAAATGTTGGTGGCAAAAAACAAAAAAAAATTATTTTGTCGAGTGCCAAGGTTTGGCACTCGGCAAAGTGAATATTTTGCCGAGTGCTAACCCTAGGCACTCGGCAAAGCCAATATTTTGCCGAGTGCCAAACAGAAGGCACTCGGCAAAGAGGACGGCGTTGGGTAGCGTTATCCCTGGGCGCCTCTTTGCCGAGTGCCCAACTTTGCCGAGTGTCTGGCACTGGGCAAAGTTTGGCTTTGCCGAGTGCCTTATTTTGCCGAGTGCCAAACACTCGGCAAAGCCCTATTTGCCGAGTGCCAAGTTTCGTCGAGTGCGGCACTCGGCAAAGGGGGCCTTTGCCGAGTGCCTGATATTTGATATTTGTCACTCGGCAAAGATTTGAGCACTGGGCAAAGTCCCGGTTTCCTGTAGTGTTAGGTGAGAGGGGAAATTTGTAGAAAAGTCAAATTCGTGGTGCTTAAGTGAGGGATTAGATGGGGAATCACCCAAACCTTACTTGCATGTGTCCTAGCACCGATTTGCCCCAAATCGTAGCCAAATATGAAGAACGAAAAATCACCAAAAATAACTCCGAAAATGACAGAAAAAAGATAAATTCAGATTTTGAGAGAGTAACAAGTGGAGCGTGAATTTGACCATTAGATTAACTCAAGATGTACAGTTACAAGCCACTCTTAACATCTCTCAAAGCTTAGATGGCAAAAAGCTCAAATCAAAGAGCCTCACCACTTCTCCTTCTCTCACACACCATGCAAAATGAGAGACTTAATCTGCTGAGAACAAAAGACAGGAATGACTTCATCTTCAATGGAGTTGGACCAAACATCCAAACCTGCAAGATCTCGTTTAATAAACAATTGGCATTAACTCTTCTGAGAGCAAAAGACAGTACCTCACAGATGTATAATCAATGGATACAAAATTGGACTTAACCAGGGTCAAGGATAGTTTTCTCATCTTTTTTCTCTCCTTTGTCTATTGAGCTGTTGTCTCTGTTGTACTTAATTTTTTTTCTTAATTTTCCGTTAGTCTGTACCTTTGCAATTCTGTAATTATGTCTTTGTTTTTTTTTCAATAAATTCAAAAGTAGGGGCTGCGGCCCCCAGTTTCATCAAAAAAAAAGAGACACCCCAACGATAGATGTCCCAACAGCTACTCCACGTATATATAGACGCCTAAAAAGGTCAAAATGCCCTTAAATTAAAGCACATAACCCAAATACCCTCATGGTACAACTGTCCAATTTTTTCTTGGCGATCCAACAGACTTGGCGTCTTCTCCACTTCGCATCGTCACGATGCAAGCTTCGAGATACCACTACGTGTCCGCCGATCCGCCACTCCCCGGCTTTGAGGCCTAAACCGATCAAACCCGTCGCCGATGGTTTTGAGGACGAAACTACCAAATTGTCCACGCCTGGTTTTAAGGACTAAACTAGTAAACCCTTCTCCGATGGTTTTGAGACCCAAACCAACAAACCATACATCCCAGTTTTCAGGATCAAACCAGGAAACCCCCATGCACACCTCGCCAGGCGTGACTAACCGATGTCGACGCGTGTCCAACCTCTATGTTCTCAGCCCGACGATCCACCAAGTGCTCGCGACACCTCGCCGTGACTTGGTCCAACCTCGTCCTTGACTCAGTCGCCGTCCTCTCCATTCACTCATGTACTCTTGCTCTTCATGTGCCCAATGTGAACCACACACGGTCCATTCTCCGGCCTCTGGTCCCTCGGTCCAAGGCTTCTCGTCCGCCCTTCACCGCTTCCGGTCCATCGCGCATGGACTTCATAAACCAAGAGACATGTTGCACAGTGCACTCAAAACAACTCAACACGACACCTCCGGTTAGCCATTAGCATAATCAAGCACATATGAAATATGACTCAACCGTAAAGCCCCAAACCTCTCAAGACTTGTGTCAATCATTTATCACATACACATGGGCACATCTCCACCATGTGTTCACATACTCACACCACATTGACATGCACAAAATGCTGGTGGGTACGTTTCCTGTCAAACAAAGGGCGGGCCTGGTGCAAGCGGTAGAGTCTTACTGCCTGTGACCGGAAGGTTCCGGGTTCGAGTCGCACAGAGCGGGAGCTCTCTGCACTGGGTACGCCCTTTTTTTACGTTTCCTGTCAAACATACAAACAACCCACTAAAAATACTTATACATGTGTAATTTTGTTGCGGAGATTATACCAGTGTAAATTATGGGTACTTAAAGTTTTAATAACCTTCATGCGTGAAGTGGTACTCTCATCATCTCATATGCCTCTAGCACCGTGCTAAGAGGTGGTCACTCAATGAGATGAACCTTTACAAAAGAAAAAAAAACTGTCATAAAGTTCTTACCTTTAACCTTTACTAAAGAAGAGTTGTTGGATTCGAGTATGTCTGGGGCTAAAGGAATTACCCGTCTCCTTTCTCGTATGTCAGGTACGGTTTAGTTTCATACTTAAGGCCATATTTGGTAGGGCTCTCTTTGGCTCCGGACTCCATGCTACAGGGTCAGAGGAGCCGGAGCCGGAACAGTCAGAAAATGTGGCTTCTTTAGGCTCATAGTTCATTTCACAAGGAGAGAAAAAAATAGATCCTATGAAATGTGTTGTTATAGTAACTGGTTTAGGAGGAGCCGGGGCCACGAGAAACCCTCCCAAACATGCCATTAAGTTTGGTCGGGTCGATCTGTTTTTGTGCCTTGGCTATCTGTATAACCAGGCCTGCTATGTGTTTTGTGGCTCAGCGTAATGTGTGTTTGTGTGAGTGGCGTGTAAGGGTTCTCACATTATTTTAATCTTAATACAATGAAACATAGCTCTCTTGTGTTTTTGAGAGAAAAAAATAAAGTGTGTGATATTGTGCTTCTTTACATCACTTAACCTCATGTGTTTGTGTAAATGGCCGGACATGTAAAGCTTAGATTAGTTGGTTAGGTTAGTTGTGGCAGAACTGACCTACTCAAGTTTAAATCCTTAACTTGGTATGGGTGCCTTGTATCTTTTTGAATTTAACGTTGCTATTCTTCATCAGTGGTATGTGGTGTGCTTGTCAATAGTGATGCGTCTATGGTGACTTTATCAATTTTGAGATCTTTTGGTTCAGTCTCTAGGAGGTGCTTATAGAGATAGAATATACATTAATACAATTATATGGGTGAATGTGCGCGCATGTATATGAGTAAGACACATTGTGATTTGAAAAAAAAAACTCCAATATGTTCAGGGAAATAGGTCATCGTAAAAGCTATGTTTCTCATTGATGAAAAAAGAAACACAAGATATATTGCATATCATCATATCAATGTAGGCCATCTATGAAAATCGGCGCAATTGGAATTGCAACGTTGGGTAAAATTGTAGTAGCCAATCTGTAGTTCTATGGACCAATCATAAAACCATAATTAAAATGCTGAGATACATTCATATATATACATCAACAGCTATGATTTTTTTTTTTTTTTGCGAAATCAACAGCTATGAATTGACATATATATTGTACAATTGGACTTTGCAAACACAACTGTTCTATGTAACTGTAATCTTCTTTACCTGTGGAAAAGATTATAAAAAGAATAAGGTGAACTGTTCTCTTAGCAGGCAGAAGAATTGACCAGAATGTCTTTGCTACATTGAAATGTTTGTGGTAATGTTTTCCACTTTACCCTTGCAGCTTTGCCTGATTCAATATTTGAGCTCAATTCACCGCTACTATAATGCAACTGTTGATAGATAGCAGATGATATTCTGAACTCCATACTATTTCTGTTGATAGAAATTGCACCGAGCCAATGGAAATTGGAGCATGAAGTGTGACATCAAGCGTGTCTTCTTATTTTGCGTACAACGTGGTAGTACAAATAAGTGGGAGTTTATGATATACATACATTACGTATTTCTCAAGCTGGTGTTGTATGGAAATTAACCATTGGACATTGTACTACTACATGTAGAGATTGCAAACATATGTTCCCAACATGGTACTGATTCTTTTGCACTATCGTTTGCCTAGATTTGACTCCATTCAAACAGAGTAACTGATAATAATAATAATTCGTACAAAGTAATTTTTTTGGGGAGCTTTTCTTCTTTAATAAAAATAGAACCTGAAAACGTCGAGATTGATAAGAGAGAGGTGTCCTCGGCCTTGCCATAAATAGGTAGAACTCATCTGCTGCAAGCACACGACTATGATGGTAGCCAAATGAGCCCAGGATCCTCAGAACAGATTAAGAGCTTATCTCCATATGCGATGCTTCTTTCGTAGCAGAACTGCTCCCAACAACGGAATGGTCAAAGAGGCAATTAACAGTGGCAACATCTGCAGATTCTCTAACCAGCTTTCGGCGTATTCCATTGCTATGTAACCAACGAAAGCAAAATAGCAGCTTCCAAGGACAACAGCGGCTACCTGCAAACACAAGCGGATTAATGCTGAAACCATATGTTTAACCAGGAGGCTTCAGCACTCACTAGGATAGGGGCGATTTTCCCCTAAGAAAGGATAAGGGTGATTTAGCGAATATTTCAGATTCATCTTGATAATGAAAAATTAAAAGGGCCTCGACATTGCAGCTGTAACTTAGCAGCGGCAAATTAAAGAAAATAGTGTTTGATTGGTACCTGGTATCTTTTGAAGAAGAGTACATCATTGCGACATATATGTGTCATCTTATCTTAGGATCATAGTATTAATATTAAGTTATATTTGGCGATGGCTGTTCACTGAGGGAAAAAATTGAAATGCTAGTTGAATAATGAATAGCAATTGGCTACTCATTTGCCTTCTTCATGTAGATTTTACTCTCTAAAATTTCAGGGTGTAAGATTATTTCCTACCGTTTCCTATCAAAAATCCAAATAAAAATACAGATCCAAAACAAGTCTACTGGTCGAAACGGGTGACGACTATATGGGCAATTCCCATGGCTTACAAAATACTTTAACTAAGGAGCAGGCAATATTTTCTGAGCAAGCAAATTGTCGTACTGGTGCTCAGCAGGCAAGAAGAACAGGGCTTCGGTACTGAGTAAAATCGGAGCTAATTCGCCAGACAACCACCTCAACTGAGCGGATGACGGAGCTGAAACTGGGAAATAAAGAAGGGAAAAACACAGAGATGCGAGTGAGGATCTGGGTCAGAGAGCCTTGTTATTACCAGGCAGAGAAGGAATATGCTGTGCGCTAAAGACCTCCGAGCCTCGGCGCGGCAGTGCTCGCTCCCGGCGTCCTCGCAATCCTCGAGCAGCTTGATCTGGGTCAGCAGCTTGATCTCCGGCCTTCGTTCTCCACTTCCATCGCCTTTCATCGCCGGGGTCGCCCCAGTTTGGCCCTCCATGGTTTTGGGTTGTGGAAGGTGTGAGAGGAAGACGATGACTAGTTGACTACTACTGGAGGAGGTAGCCACGGCAAATTCCACGTTTGTCCTCTGTCGATCGATCGGCTACCGTGAAAAAAGAAACTTTAGTTAAACGCTACTTTGCGTTTCTTGTTACAAAATACGAGAATACAGTGGACCGTGTTTTAGGTGGAAATTGCTTCGTCGTCACGCGGCGCCAAGGATTAACAAATTAAGAGAGACGAGTCGTTGCGTATAAACACAATTAAGAATGCTAATATGATACTGCCACGCTCCTCCTCATCGCCGATCCGCCGCCGCTTCCCTCATGTTACCTGCGTCCCGCCTGCATTCCCTCGATTAGGCTCATCTGCTGCAAGTCGAGATCACCCGTCCGTCTCGTGGCGAGATCCAGCATCGCCTGCCTGCATTCGCCAATACACGCAGCTTGAAGTACTCGTCATCACGTCGCATTGCAAATCGAGTACGTGGAGCAGATTAGGGATGCTGGCTGCGGCAGCAGGTCAGGCTGATTATCTGTTGTTCTCTGTGCTTGACGACAGGTGCTGTTTGCTGTTCCTCAATCCTTGACCAGCTGAATCTTGGTGATTTCTTCAATATTACGGTAAAATGATGGTTTCCAGATTGATTACTTCTTCAATGATCGTTGGTAACAATTCATGGTAAACTTGACATCTGTAACGCAGGGTCCGGCACACGGCACAGGCCCACTCTACCAAGGGGTGGGCCCCACCTACGTAGCAACCCGCTTGCGGTTTTGTCCTCGCTTCGCGCAAAACAGTTAACTGAAGATTACTACACGTCCTTGGTCTGACTATCTAAGCTGGTTCGGCGAACGCAGAATTGTACTAAACTGTGCTACTACAGTGTTTCGAATTCCGTCCGGCCCAACCTGGCCTAATGGGCTGGGTCTCACAACATCGTAGGTTGAAATATATGCAGAGTTGCATACGTCCAGATATGATGGCACTGATTATTAGGTCCTTCTGAATGGAGTCAAACTACGTACGTTAGGGAGTCATCTAGGATCACCCTTTGGGTTTGCATGGTTTGAGGTCCTGATCTGGGATCTGCTCCTTCGCTTCTCCATGACCATGATCTGCGAGCTGAAGTGATGAACTCAGTCTCAATGATATACGTAGCTTCGGCGCTTGGCCAAACGTCCTTGCCTATGTGTTTCTTGTCCTGCATTCCGTTACTTTACATCGTCACATCGTCAGTGATGAAAACTAGTGTTGCCCACCATCATATCAGCTGACCATGCCCCGCCCCGCTCCCATGCTCCACAAGTTGCTACTGCATCACCGCAAGGAGGCCGTGCATGCTAGCGGCATACATGAAGGTGGATGCCGCTGCGACGTGGCGACGACATGCTGAGCGCGCTGTTGCTGGTCTGGCCACCATGGCCGCACGAATTAGCTAGAGTGCATGGGGAGTGGAACTGAAAGTAGAATCCAATGCACGGGTCCGATCGAAGGAGGCAGCTATGAGGACGGTTGCCGGCGGCGAGGGAGATCTGACAGCCGCCACGGATGCACGCCACAGACAAGAAGCCAAATGATGAGAGATGAATCGAACAAGAAATGACCACTCTACCCGTTCTCTGTTTTTCATAAGCAGTTCCTAGCCCACTAAATTTCAGTAATGGCCCGCAACTTAAGTTTTTTCTATTAGCTACCTCCAATTGATTAACCATTAGATAGGGATCCATGGACGACTATAATACACTACTACAAAAATGATTTTAGGAGACGGTGCCCAAACATTAACGGGCACAAAATCCAGCCGCCTCCTAAAATGTCGGGCTATTAATGGAGACGGTCATTTTCATTTTACGAGGCGGTCACATTTGCCCGTCTCGTAACATCGATTTACGGAGGCAGTCAAAAAATAATCGCCTCCTAAAATCGATTTACGGATGCGGGCGCCTTAAGACAACCGCCTAAAAAATCCTCTATTTTCGGAGGCGGTCGTCTTAAAGCTTCCGCCTCCGTAAATCCATTTTCGGAGGCGGGCACACTATAAAGCCCGCCTCCTAAAATCCTAGCCCAATGTCGAGCCCAACAAAGCCCATATTATCGGGCTCATATATAATTGCGACTTAGGCTTTCTCAGTCATTTCTCTCCAACACTCCCTGCCCTCCCCTCTCCCTCCCTGGCGCACATCCCTCTCTCCCCGAGCGCAGCACTGGCAGCCAGGTAGGCAGGGCGGCGCCCCTCCCTCTCCCGGTGCGGCGCTCTCCCTCCTCCCTCTCCCAGCGTGGCAGCGCCTCCCCCTCCCTCTCCCAGCGTGGCGGCGCTCCCCCTCCCTCTCCCTGTGCGAGCGGCAGCGCGCGAGCGGCGGCGTGGGAGCGGATCCACCGACGGCACTCCTCCACCGCCTCCACCAGATTCGGCCCCGGTGCGGGCGGATCCGACGACGGTGGCGCACGGGGAGGCCGGATCCAGCCCCGGCACAGACAGATCCGGCGACGGTGGCACACGGGGAGGCCGGATCCGGCCTCGGCGCGGGCGGATCTGGCCAGGTGCGCGGCACGGATCTCCTCCGGCGGCGTCGGGCTCCACCACGACGACCAGATGCGGCGGCTAGAGCTCCCCCAGCGCTGATCGAGCTCCCCTGCAGCAGATCGAGCTCCCCTGCGGCGGCGGTGGCGCGCAGCCCAGATCCAGGCCCAAGCCCAGTTCGGGCTGTGGGCTTTTTCCTTTTTTGTTTTTTTAATTTACCAGTAAACATGCCCGTGCGTTGCAACGGAACCCTTGGAATCATACTTTATACTATTTCTAGACACGACTTGTTCTAACTTTTATGAGCACAGATCATGAGTCAGGATCAAGTATAGAACACATTGGATTTGGATTAGGGCAGGGTAGGTTGTTATATCGGATTTGGATTAGTGCATGGTAGGTTGTCATATCGGATTTGGATTAGGTTTACTGACACGTGGAGGATGCCCTCAAGCCTCGAGGTGAGTTTCTAAAACGACGAAAAAAGAATTGGATTAGGACATGGTAGGTTGTCATATCGAATTTGGATTACGGCAGGGTAGGTTGTCATATCGAATTTGGATTAGGTTTACTGACACATGGAGGATGGCCTCAAGCCTCGAAGTGAGTTTCTAAAGCGTCAAAAAAATATTTTTTTCTTTTTTATATTAGGTATAGGTATTATATGTATAGCTATAGATTAGATTGGATGACAAACTTCTTAAGGTTTTAATGAAGATTTGTTTATTCGTGAAGTATAAAGTGTTCAAATATCCATAATACTATATTTATTATTTATTGTTTCTGTTTATAAGAAAAACACAGGAGACAAAAAAAGAGTAAAACAAAAAAAGTCACGAAACCATATATGTATATATAGATATAGATTATATTTATGATTTCTGTTTATAAGAAAAGCACAGGAGATAAAAAAGAAAAATAAAAAGTCACAAAATCATATGTATATAGATACAGATTAGATTGGTTGATAAACGTTTTTCTGTTTATATAAAAAAAGGGAGATAAAAAAAAGATCACAGAACCATAGTAAAGATAAGATTAGATTGAATGTAAATATGTAAGATTTTACTCATGAATTATTTATATTAGATTGGAGAAGGATAAAGAGTTCAAACACCCGTAGTATTCTATTTGTTATTTATTATTCTGTTTTTATATAAAAAAATGGGAATTAAAAAAGAGAAAAACAAAAGTCACGTACAGAACCAGGAAGGGGGAACCAGAACGTCTTTCACGGGGAGAAGGTTTCCATCCTGCGTCCGGGTTTTTTTTTCTGAAAAAGGTTTATGGAGAAACACGGACGTAGGATTTTTTTTCCCGGAGCTGATGCCGAAACCGAGCCACTTTAGGTTATAAGGTGGATGAAAAATTATTAGTGACAGAAATTTTGCATTTTTAATATTAGATATAGATATAGATTTTTTTAGGCGGACAAAGCAACCATCTCCATTAATTAATTCATATTAACCGTGACCTTTGATCGGAGGGCGGTTGCAATGCCCGCCTCCATTAATCAATTTAGCCCAACTCCATTAATCTTTGTGTAATAGTGTAATTTCCAAGCACCGTAAAATTTCTCTTTAACTTTAGCCGTTAAATCCAGGCAAAACTAGAACAGAAGCGTCACTAACCTCACTATAATGACAGCCATGGATTCCTCATCAAATGGCTGGTAAAAAAAGAAAAAGAAAAAAGAAAGAAATTATCTGCTGGCCCATCTTTGTCCAAGTCTGGATGATTAGCAAATTTCACTATTTCATAGGTCTAGCTGCTTCGGTTGCTGCATCGGAGAGAAGAGACATGTACACGGTGGAGACGCCGCCGACCCAACACGCCAGCCCGTGATCGTACGCGTGTACATATCCGCGGATCAGGTGTGCTCAAAGCAAATCTCCTCTTAATAACCTGTTAGTGCTCTGGCCATGGCCCATGGCTTTCGTCTCCACGATCGTGAAGGTACTACACCCACTTCGTTACGAGAACAGCGCCACCATCGTCGTCGGTGCTGAAGAGCACGCCACCATCGCTGGTGCTGGTGTTGCTGGAGGGGTTCATGCCAACACTAGTTCCAGTGAAGGCGGGGCTGGCGGCACCAGTCAAGGTGGTGGAGAAGTCAGGATTGACACATTGACACATGAATGACCAGGAGGAATCGGTAAGCCGGTCCCTTGTCCCGCTCTGGCGTAAGTTTTTTTTTACGACCATAAATTTTCTTCCTAGAACAAATACACGAAAAAAATAAGCATCCGTGCCATGCTAATGTACTGACATTATTGGGTAGCAGTGGCGGAACCAAAACTTTTGATAAGGGGAACAGACAATATGATGACACCTTGTAAACATGATAAAACATACAACAAGTGTATGCCTCAATAGCTTTTTAACATTTTTTACATATATATATTTAGTACTCATAACGAAAAAACATAATATTATTATCATCAAAAAATGGTGAAATAATAATTTTTTATTATATAATTGAATTTTTAAAATAGGTATTAAACATTTTTCCCTGTGTTTGAGGGGGGGGTCCGTCACTGTTGGGTAGAAAACACACGCCGCGTGATTATTATTGAACACGTATATTTTGATTAACTTATCAAGTTTTCTGCAGTATTATCCTGAATTTCCTATTTTTTATCATCAACAATCTAGTTCACGAGAATGTGACTAAATGATTTGATTTAGGTGTGCTTTCTCCTAACTCTAGGTCAGCTACTACATAAACAGCAATGGAGCTGGAGGAGGAACCATCGTTGATGAAGGGCTGACCAGAGATATTAGGATTTCATTTGAACAATCCGTAAGTTGACATGGACTTTGTGTTGACAATTTGACATGGATTTATGCATATTTAGTTAGTTTCGTGTGATTGAAGCACTAGTTATATTTCCGTAAATCGACATCTTAGTGCACGTAGAAGTACAATGCCGCTAGTTTGATCCATTTGATCCAACACAATAGCACATATTGATATTATTAGGTTTCATTAATTGTTTGCATTAGCCTTAGTCTGCAGTAGACCTTATGTAGCACATATTCATATTATTAGGCCTGATTAATTGCCTGCATTAGCCTTAGTTTGCATTAGATCTTATGCAACATAACCTAGGGCAGCATAAACATATGCAATATCTTGGTGATTGGTTATCCTGCACATGCATGACACGTTCAGTGCAATTGTGTTTGATTGTTTATATTTTGCTGCAATTAGTCACATTCGTGTTAGAATAGAGGTCGTGTATTTTTTGGAGAGGTTATGGATATGAAAAAAATTCCATTTTTGATGTGCCATCGGGTTGTGCAAATCTAACATTGCATAATACAATCAAATCTGGTGTATTAGCTCATACTGCATTGGGATTTTTTGAGCACTATGCAAGACTGCATAGGATCCTCTGCAGACAGAGGCGGATCCACCCATAGGACGAGAACAAGACGCCCTAGTCCCAGGAAAGGCAAAGACCAGAGCGCCGATGCCCTGAGTGCCGAGTGCCGGAGGTTGAAGACGAAGCCGCAGCAGGCCGACAGCGCAAGGATAAGAGCGACCGGTGAATTGGGCTTCAATGGCGGACTGGGCCGTCATAGACTCCTCCGTGTTGATAGCAGCGCATGCTCAGGACTCCTAAAGCCTGACGGCGTCCCATCAGCTAACTATTTGACTACCTAACGTGAAAAGAGAAAAAGTAAGAGGGAGCGGTCATTGGCGACGAACAAATAACTAATTTATTTTATATAGTCCAAGAATCTAAGAGAGAAACGTATAGATCTAATAGCATATAGAAAAATAAGAATATATAAAATAGTCTTTACTTTTATTTTTCACCTCCACCTCCACTAAGCTAGCTACCTAGCATTATTACGGACGCCCTGATGGCGTACAGGCACCCTACGCGGGCGGCGGCGGCGGCAGCTCCCCCCTCCCAGCCTCTTGCTTCTGCTTCTCAGAGCGAGTCCCGGAGCAGCGGCCCGCGCGTCAAGCTAGCAGTGGCAGCCGTCGCTACGCTCGATGGCTCTGCCTGGCTGGCGTCTGCCCGGTTGCGCCCAGCGCCCGGCGCCCGGCAGGCCGGCAGCGGCAGCCGTGGTCTGTTCGCTGTGGCTACGCGCGGCGGCGGCCTGCGGCCCTGGCCGGAGGATGCCCCTGTGCGCTGCTGCCTTTGCTGACTGCTGTGGTGATTTCTGATCCAGATTTAGAATTCTGGACAGTTTGTGTTTGTGAGCGTAGGAGGCAAAGCTGGAGCCAGCGCTGGGTCAAACGGTAGCACCTACGTAGTACTAGTTATTATTAAAAAAAAGCAGCACCGCGAGCAAATTTTCTCTTTGATGAGCTGTCAATTGATTAAATAAATAGATATAATGTATTAGCCCATTGCAAATTTTCGCTTTGATGAGTTGTACGTCAATCAATTAAATTGATAGATATGGGTTACTTTTTAACCAATTCAACGATTATACTGATTTGAAAAGTTTCATTAGTACTAGTGTCGGGTTCATAAACACAGGTTCCCAATAGATCCGCTTCTCATCAAAAACTCGGCCCAGCAAACGGCGTAGCGACAACGCGTACCTCCTGGGCCGGCCTAGATACCTAATGACAGGTCGGGAGAACGATCCGGTCCCCGACCGGAAGGCCTGGCCAAGGTGGGGACATAGTCCGACTCCGACCTCCTTTTTCGACCGGGGATACGCCGGACCTCTGCTTGCAGCTCTTCCCCGACCGACACGGTCGGGGCCGACTGGGAACGACCGATCGGGGACGCCCTCTCGGTAAGGGCCCGGGGATCAGGCGGAGCAGATAAGGTAAGGCGCTCAAGTCAAACTGTAATACCGAGGACCGTACCCTATCATACCATGTGCACCTACAGGATGGTGCCACCAGGGCATACCAGATAGGCACTATGCAACCTTCCAGGCGTGTCAGAACCCAAACAGTATTTTAGGCGCCGACATTTGTCATACCAGGCGAACACAGTAGAGCCTCCCACATGCATCTGGACATAAACAGTATTATGGACACCGCCGATCGTCGTGTTCCCGACAGCATGGGCAACAAGACTAGGTAACAAACGTATACATTCTCTCTTTCTCTGACTTGTAAGAGCCCATCCCCTTCGACTATAAAAGGGGATGAGCTCTCTCCTAAAAAAGGATCTGGCTATTCTGACTCTAGCCCTCTAGCTCTCCTAAAAAAAAGAGAAGTTAGACGATTCGAGCACTCAAGGACCCGAGAACTCGAATAGCTCAATAGCTCTAGAACTCTAAATCTACACAGAGCATATGCTCCAATACTTAGCGCACGCTAGAGCCCCCGTCACTCTCGGCCCTTCGGTTCAGAGTCCGACCAGGCTTTTAACACCCCTCTTCTTATTCCTACTTGTTTGTAACCCCACAGCAAACTTCGAGCACCTGGGCTCAGGAATAAAGTCACCGACCGACTGAAACTGGACGTAGGGCACGTTCCCTGAACCAGTATAAATCCTATGTCATTGAGTGCTAGGCCACATACGATCACAACGCATGGCAAAACTATAAATATTAACTTGTTGGTCACTTTTCGCATCGACAGTTGGCACCGTCCGTGGGGAAGACGTTGTGCGTTCACACTTTTGGTCATCGCATGGACAATCTTTCCACGATCTTCGGCATGGCGGGCTCAAGCGATACGATTCGCTTTGGCTCGCTAGAATTTCCCACGCTCCCGCCTGTTGGGATGTGGGTTCCTCCTATCTTTCAGCTGCTCCAGACCTTCCTCTTCGAAAGTCTGGACTTCATCGCCGACTAGCTCGGCGTACTCTGCCTCCGTGAGGAGGCACTTGTCCTGCCGCCCACTAGAGATGGAGCGCCCTCCACCGGCCCCAGGCCACTCGACGACCTCAACGTCAAAGACACCCGCGCTTCGCCTTGAGCCCATGCTGGTCTCAAACTCCACAGTGAGTAGCGTTCATATTGTTCTTTACTCACTATTTAACATCTTCCGCCGACTCTCCAGAGGGACCCCGTTGTCCTCACCACGACCGCCACACGACCAGTTCATCTATGGCTTCGCGTCCCCCATGGACGCGTGCGCGCGGGGGCTCCAAAGGATGCGGGCGCCACCCCTTCTCACATCCGAATTTATGGGGATGGCGGGCTACGCTCCCGCCTCCTTTCACGACCTTGTAGATGACGAGGTCAAAAGCGATGGCTCCAGCATCGGCAACATTGTGGCACCTGGCCACCCTCTGTCCCGGGAGTGTGCTATGATGGACGCTCCAGGACAGCCACCGGTGGTAGCGGAATCTCTGCGGACTCACACCCCTCCTGACCCTCGTGCGAAGGCCCTCGCGTGTGCGCAGGAGAACGGCGAGGAGTTACGACAAAGGCGACAGAGTCCGC
Source organism: Miscanthus lutarioriparius (assembly GCA_904845875.1). Lineage (NCBI taxonomy): Eukaryota > Viridiplantae > Streptophyta > Magnoliopsida > Poales > Poaceae > Miscanthus > Miscanthus lutarioriparius. The sequence continues at coordinate 106,747,244 of CAJGYO010000003.1, read as the reverse complement.
CGCCACCTGTGCTGGCGTGCTCAGCACAGCACGCTGCGCCACGTGCGGGCAACCCAGCGAGCAGCGCTCGAGGTCACGCCCGCCAGGTCCAACGTAACATCCTGGACGGAGGGAACGATCCCCCACGGTTTGCTCGGAGCTGGCCAGAACATCGATGCTGCGGCGATGCTTCTATGCGGCCTTCCCGAGCCTGTCGACCCCCAGGAACAGGCAATCCATCAGAACCTCCGGGCGCTGGTGGAAACCGCCACCGTTCAATAGGCGGAGAGCTCCGCATCGCGACACCGGCTCACGGCCTCTTGCCCCACCGAGGGAATGGGGCCGCACCAGTGGAATCACTCCATCCACTCACCACTACAGAGTCGTCGTGGTGCAGGAGGCCATGACTGCACCACAGCCCGACCCGGCGCCCGCTCCACACCGACCACCTATGCACGAACGGCTCGGGCCAAACCGTGACGCTCGCAACGTCATCAACAATCGATGTCATGCCCGGTATGATGATGATATCCATCAAGTGGTGGCGAGAGCAGGCGGCACGGGCCCCGACCTAACCATCGAGGAGTATGGGGACATGCATCCCAGACATGGTGGCCAACCAAACGACCGAAGCCCCAACCCGGATGGCCCGGGGCCATGGGCCTTTGGTCGTCGCATCCAGAGAGCGCCGTTCCCACCGCGCTTTCAACCACCCACCAACATCGCCAGATACACCGAGGAAACGAACCCCGATATATGGCTCGAAGACTTCCGGTTTGCCTGCCGAGCCAGAGGAGTGGATGATGACCACTTCATCATTCAGTATCTCTCCATCTGCGTGGGGAAGCATGTTCGAGCATGGCTCGAAATGCTCCCGCCCGACAACATCTGCGATTGGGAGGATCTCAAGAGGGTCGTCGTCGGAAATTTCTAGGGGGCATATGTCCGTCCTAGGAATTCCTAAGACCCCAAGAGCTGCCAGCAGGAGCCCAATGAGTGCCTATGGGATTACATCCACAGGTTCTCAAAGTGGTGCAACTCCCTTCCTGATGTCGTGGACGTGGACGTCATCAGCGCGTTCCTCTCTGGGACAACATGTGAGTCCTTGATCCATAAGCTCGGCTGTCTGAAGCCCCGTACCACCTGTGACCCACTCGACATCGCCACGAACCATGCCTCTGGCGAGGAGGCGGTTGGGGTGGTCTTCAGCAGTGGTCGGGACAAGGGCAAGGCCAAGCGCAAGGACCAAGGCGAGGGCCCCTCCATGCAAAGGGGCAAGAAAAACAAGAAGGATCGGCGTTGACCGACCAACCTAGCTTTGGTCGCCGCAGCCGATCATGCAGGCAAGCAGCCCCAGCAGGGCTAGCCCGACCACTTCGATAAGCTCATGGAGAGTCCATGTACCAAACACGCCTACCCATCAAGCACCTCTACAAGGACTGCGAGCTCCTCAAGCTCTTTCTGCGACAGGCCGGCAAGCCAAAGGAAGGGAAGGATAAGGAGGAGGTGGCCAAGAAAGGAGGCACGGCGGGCAAGGATGATGACGGCTTCCCCGACCTCGAGGAATGCCTCAGGTTGTTTGGGGCATCCGACGCCATCCACTCCAAGCACCAGCACAAGGTATGCTACAGAGAGGCATGTGCCACCGAGACGGCCGTCCCCTCTTTCCTTAGCTGGTCGGACACCCCGATCACTTTTGATCAGAGAGACCATCCTTCCCACGTCGCCCGACTGGGTCGCTACCCGCTCATCGTCGACCCCATCGTCTGCAAGAAACACCTCACCAAGGTGCTCATGGACGGAGGCAGCGGCCTCAACATTCTCTACGTCGACACCCTCGACGCCATGCGCATCCCCCAGTCGGAGTTTCGCCCAGTGAGCTCTCCCTTCCATGGTGTGATCCCAGGGACGCAGACGTACCCACTCCGGTAGATCGACCTGCCCGTCATGATTGGCGACCGAGCCAACTTCCGCTCGAAGGTCCTCACCTTCGAGGTGGTGGACTTTCCAGGGTCCTACCATGCCATCTTGGGACGGCCATGCTATGCCAAGTTCATGGCGATCCCAAACTACACCTACCTCAAGTTGAAGATGACGGGACCAAACGACGTCATCACCATGGGTAGCACCTTTTCACACGCTTACACATGCGACCACGAGCATTACGAGCTCACCATGGCCGTCATCAACTCCACCGAGCTCCCGGAGCTCGGGAATTGGTCACCTCCAGCAGTCCCAGACTGCAACAACCCGACCTCCTCGAGTGCCTTCCACCCGATCGAGGAAACCATGGCGGTGGGGATCGACCCTGCCGACCTAACCAAGACAGTGCGGATCGGGACCAAGCTCCTGGCCAAATAGGAAAGCGAGCTCACCGACTTTCTATGCGCCAATCCTGATGTCTTCGCGAGGAAACCTTCTGACATGGTGGGCATACCAAGGGAGGTCACTGAGCACGCATTACGCCTCGTCCCGGGCTCGAAGCCCTCCAAGCAATGCTTGCGTCGCTTTGACGATGAGAGGCACAGGCCATAGGCGAGGAGATCGCCAAACTCCTAGCAGCTGGGTTCATCAAAGAGGTATACCACTCCGACTGGCTAGCTAATCCTGTTCTTGTGAAAAAGAAGACTAGGAAATGGAGAATGTGTGTTGATTATACTGGCCTCAACAAGGCGTGTCCAAAGGTCCATTTTCCTTTGACACGCATAGACCAAATAGTCGACTCCACCTCAGGATGTGAAATCCTCTCCTTTCTGGATGCCTACTCAGGCTACCACCAGATCGTGATGAAAGAGTCTGACCAGGTCACGACTTCATTCATCACCCCGTATGGTTCATACTGCTACATAACCATGCCTTTCGGTCTGAAGAACGCCGGTGCCACCTACCAACGGTGCATGCAGCGATGCTTCACTAACCAAATCGACCCGCCCAACCAGCTTCACCAAGTCGAGCGTCCGAAACCAACAATCGTCGTTTATGTAGATGACGTAGTGGTGAAAACGGCTCAAGCTAGCGACCTGATGGCAAATTTGGTCGCAACATTCGCAGACCTAAGAAGGTTAAATATCAAATTGAATCCCAAAAAATGTGTTTTCAGAGTTCCGAAGGGGAAGCTCCTTGGATACATCGTGTCTGAGCACGGCATCGAAGCCAACCCCGAAAAAATCATGGCCATATCCAATATGGGCCCTATACGCAATGTCAAGAGCATACAGAGGCTCACCGGCTGTTTGGGCACCCTAAGTCGGTTCATCTCCCGACTAGGGAAATGGGGGATGCCTCTCTATAAACTTCTAAAAAAGACAGACACATTCATCTGGACAGAAGAGGCACAGCAGGCCTTGGAAAGCCTCAAAGCAACATTGACGTCGGCCCCAGTCCTTGTCGCTCGTGAACAGGGGAACTCCTCTACATCATGGCAAACAACCACATTGTGAGCGCTGCCCTCATCGTCGAAAGGGAGGAGCCAGGACGCCCCCTGAAGGTGCAACGACCGGTGTACTTCATCGGTGAGGTACTCACCGACGCCAAGGTTCGATACCCCCAGGTGCAGAAGATTTTGTACGCCAGTCTGATGGCAACTCGGAAGCTCCTGCACTACTACATGGACCATGAGGTCATGGTCGTCACCTCATACCCGCTGGGAGACATCATCCGCAACCGCGATGCCGCAGGACGAATCTCTAAGTGGGCTCTCGAGCTCATGGGTCATGAGATCAGGTATGTCCCTCGCACCGCTATCAAGTCTTAGGATCTCGCCGATTCATCGCTGAATGGACGGAAGTCCAGCTCCCGACCCCGGACGTCACCCACGAGTACTAGACAATGTACTTTGATGGGTCGGTTATGGCGCCCGGCTCGGGGGCTGGAGTGGTTCTGATCTCCCCGGATCGGAGCAGGCTCCGCTACGCGATCCGTCTCTATTTTTAGGCCTCAAACAATGCCACGGAATATGAGGCCCTCATCAACGAACTACGCATCGCCATCGAGCTCGGCGCTACGTGGCTATATGTCCGAGGTGACTCGAAGTTGGTCGTCGACCAAGTCATGAAGGAGTCCTCCTACAAGAACCCTCTCATGGTAGCATACTGCCAGGAGGTGCGCAGGCTCGAGGACAAGTTTTGAGGGATCGAGCTGCATCATGTCCCACGAAAGGACAACGATGCCGCCGATTTCCTCGCAAAATTGGCTGCTAGGCGGGTTCCGTCTCCATATGGGGTCTTCATCAACGATCTCCACGAGTCGTCTGCCCATATTCTAGAGGATCCGATCCAGACACACTCCGACACCAATCTGGCACTTGGGGGCTCCGACCTTGGCACCTCCATGACAACATCGCTCGCCGATGTCGTCGTGGTGGCACTCGATCTGGCTGACTGGAGAGCACCACTACTCGCCTACCCCCTCGAGGAGGTTCTCCCACCGGAAAGGATTGAAGCACGATGAATCGCTCGATGCGTCAAGACGTTCGTTGCCATCAGTGACGAACTTTACAAGCGAAGTTCGCCGGGAGTACTCATGAAGTGCATCTCGACCGACCAAGGAAAACAGCTCCTTCTCGAGGTCCATGCCAAAATCTGTGGACATCACGTGGCCCCGAGGTCACTGGTCAGGAAAGCCTTTCACCAAGGTTTTTACTAGCCACTGCACTGTGAGATGCAGAGGAGGTTGTCCGCAGGTGTGGAGGATGCTAGTTCTATGCTCGGCAAACTCATCTGCCGGCACAAGAGCTTTAGACCATCCCCATCACCTGGCCATTCGCGGTCTGGGGCCTTGACATGGTCGGACCCCTCAAAAAGGCCCTGAGCGGCTTCACTCACCTGCTTGTAGTGGTGAACAAATTCACCAAGTGGATAGAGGAGAAGCCCATCACCAATATCCGCTCAGAAGAGGCGGTCAAGTTCTTCCTCGACAGCATCTATCGGTTTGGTGTTCCAAACTGTATTATCACCGACCACGGAACAAACTTCACCAGGAAGAAGTTCCTGGATTTCTATGACAGATATGGCATCAGGATCGATTGGGCCTTGGTCGGGCACACACGTACCAACGGTCAGGTCGAGCGGGCCAATAGCATGGTCCTCCAAGGACTCAAGCCCCGCATCTTCGACCGACTCAAGAAGTATACCGGGTGATGGGTTGTAGAGGTTCCAACGATCCTCTGAAGACTAAGAACGATGCCAAACCGGTCCATAGGGTTCACCCCTTTCTTCCTCGTATACGAAGCAGAAGCAGTGTTGCCCTCTGACCTTGATCACGGCGCCCTGAGAGTAAAGGCCTTCAACCAAGACCGAGCCATGGAGGCTCAGCAGGATGTGGTCGACCTACATGAGGAGGCTTGTGAGACGACCGTCATCCGCTCCGCTCATTACCAACAAACTCTCCATAGGTACCATGAAAGAAACATCAGGGGGAGGATCATCGAGGTCGGTGACCTCGTACTCCGAAGGACCCAGTCAACCAAAGAGAAACATAAACTCTCTCCACCATGGGAAGGACCCTACATGGTGACCGAGGTGATCCGGCCGGGAGCCTACCGGCTGAAGGACGACAATGGCAACGTTCTCACCAATATGCAACATCGAACAGTCACGTTGTTTCTTCCCTTCAAACTCAGTCTTACCGTTCTCTTTCCATTCAACGTTTGCTCCTACAGCACCCTAGCTCGAGCACTCTCGGCCAGGGTCGCTCGGGGGCAACACGGGGGTGCGATACCACCCTCCTCTTTTAATATCATATAGTAATACTTTTCGCCCAAACGAAAGGGCGTCGCCCAAATGAAAGGGCATTCCATTCCTTTGATTACCTTATGTAACTTGCGTTTTAACCTCCTGACCGATCAAACCCCGCCACAACCTACGGTTACGAGCAGCTGAGCCTCACGGGCCACGCTCGGGTTCTTAAGGTTGCAGCCTACGGGTCAACGGGCAGGTGCGAAAAAGAAAGGACAAAAAACAAAGCTACGCTAGGGTAAAAATAAGGGCGGATGGGACAAGCTTCTCCTCATGAGTGATTTCATTCACAAAACGAACTTAGAATATTCACAAATGTAAAGCTGTTCACACGGGGGCTCCCCCACGAACTCATCTCTTACATGAACTGACTATTTCTACTCTAAACTCTATTATGGCCTCCCGGCGGCATCGCTGTCGGTACGGTCGACAAGGACGAAGGCAGCTCGCTTTCGATCGGGAGAACGTTCTTCTCTGTTGGGGGCAGGACGACGCTCGTCTCCGACCTGGTCTCCACTCCCACCACAGGCTGGACGACATCTTCCCAGTGCACGTCTTCAGCCACGGACGAACGGTGAGCCTCCATCACCCACTGCGCGGTGACCTGCACGACAACCATCTGTGCATGTGGCACCAAACTCTCCCCCAGCGCATGGATTTCGTCTACACTCCACCCGTTGGCGTATCCTCTGCAGATGGCCGTGAAGTCCAGATCGGGGTGATGGGTCGCCACCGAGGTCAGCACCCCCGTCGTTCCGTAGAACATGCCGTCGGAGATGAGCGCCCGAACTGCATTCGGGACCTCCGCCAGCTGGACGACGGGCGTACTGGTGCTCAGTCCTGACCGGAACACCTCGGAGACGACCACCTGCGCGATGTTGCAAATCTGGTCGAGCTCCCCCTCGAGAGTGCGTCGCTCCTCAAGGGACTGGGCTAGCGCCTCCGCGCCCTGACCGACCACCGCTTTGACCGTCTCCAGCTCTTGCTCCAGAGAGCCGATCTTTCCACCTAGTTCTAGAAAAAGACAACAAATTCAGAAGCAAAGGAAAGGAAAAAAATCAAGGCATCAAGCGAGGGCGAAACAGATACGTACCAAGGTGGGCGCTTTCGAGAATGTAGAGCCCTTCCTCTTGCCGGGTCACCCTCTCAAGCAGTCAAGCGTTCGACTCCTCTACCCGAGCATCTGCCCCCGGAGTGCAACCACTTCTTGTTTGGCGTCCGACTGGGCCTTCCGCTCTGCCTCCAGAGCCTCCAAGGACTTCTGAAGCACCGCCTCGGTCTCCGCCAAGTGGACCTTCGCCGCGTCAAGTTCCCGCTCGGCAGCAGTCGCCCGCTCGACCGCACGTAGCTCCGCCGCCCGTGCTCCCGTCACCTCGGCCATCCGATCTTGGGACTCACGGCGGACGGACTCCAGCTGGTGCCTGAGCTCGTTAACCCGCCACGACGCCCTTAGTGGAGATTTTTATTGTGTTATTAGAGTGTGTTTGGTTGAGTTGTGATTTCTAAAAAAAGCTATTGTGAGTTATGAGCTGTGGAAAAGCTGTTGTAGATTGTGGACTGTGGAAAAACTGCAAGTTGTTCAGTTCAAACAAGTATAAAACTTACCTACCTCTTGTCTCTATTTTCCTTGAAACAACTCTCAATTTTCATCATTTTAAAAAGCAAAAAGGCAAAAACAGGGTCCAAGGTGCTTTTAAAACTGTAGTACCCAAGAGTAGCTGCTTCTTTAGAAGCAGCTTCTAGTTTCCACCCCTTTAGTTGGCTTTTGGCTTTTTGAAACCAAAAGCAGCTCCCAAAAGCCTAACCAAAACCAACCTAAGAACGTTGAATTGAAATGAAATATGAATGAAACCATCACTTTTAATGTACAGTTTCTTTTTTTTTTGTTTCATAGACATGTAATTTCATGACTCATATTGAGTATGTTGCTACATCATCAAATTTGCTTATGTAGCAGCCTATTAAGTGCAAATGAAGCTCCAACTGAAACCAGTCATATTAGAGATTAAAACGGCATCTCAAGATAGAAGTGTTGATTGCCATGGGAAAAGAGCAGAGAGAGCATCGACATTATGAGTAGCAATAATCACTCTGTGACAAGATAATGGTTGATTGGAATTTATAATTTGTGAAAGATGTGATTTCACACACCTGAATTTCATCCCCCCCACCCCCACCCAAAAAAAAAACACTTTTGGAAGCAGAAAAAACTCAGGACATGGGGTATATATTGATGCTTTTTTTTTTACTATGCAGGATTCTTCCGACAAGTACACAAAAATTCTGATTGTATTATTGCCCACATGTGCGGGTGCGCCCTGGCCAGCATATCCTGTCATTAAGAAAGCTGTTAGTCCAGCGTTCGCGCCCCTCGCCTACTCCTTCCAGTGGGTACTCCTCATCATATTGGCAGTTGGTTGGTTTGTGGCCGTGAAGTTTGACAGGGCGCCGTGGTCCAGGGTCTTCGGAAAGTATGTCCTGCTGCTGTCGCTAGCCATTTTGGTCGGCCTATCCACCTGGGTTTTCATCTCCCTGATCTTGGCTGCCTGAACCTACATATAGAGAACCTGGTTACAGATCTGTCACGGTCTTCTTCTTTTTTCTTGTCTGGATCTGGAACAATTGAACCTGTAGAGATGTCTCGTCTCGAACTAACTCTCGGCACTGTGGGTACGTCGATGATGCGTTTGTGGTACCATTTGGTCATGGCTACACATCTTCTTTGCATTGAGTTTTGCACGCACCGTTGAGTTTTGCCTCTCTCTCTTTTTTTTCTTTTTCTTTTTCCCCTGGTCACACGCGTATCTCACTTAGCACCTGCACTGCAGTCTGCAGTATCATGGTAATTAAGAGAGCTCCTCGCTGGTAGACTGCGCAGAACAAAAATCTTGTAGCTCATCTGCATCATGGAGTCAAGGAAAAAGGAAATAAACCGCTGGTTCTTCTCCTTGAAAAGGAAATAACCACGATTTCGGCGGTAGCTGTGATGACGGAACACCAATGACCAAATGCGATAAGAGAGATTGATGCGCGAATTGAAATATTCTGCTTCGTCTCATTGCTCTCCTCACATTTCTGGCTTGGTGTCAGCACCCTGTGGCTCGTCAATCGTCATCTACAAGCTGAACCTGAGGACACGCCAGGACAGGAGAAAGAAGGCGAGCAACACCGAAGGAGCAACCAGCAGTGTGTGTGTCCGAGCAATACTCTGACACAGGCAAGGAGGTGATCGACCGGCCCAAGACTCGAGTATCTCAGCCCAACCTGAAGTAGATCGGTGGTGAATGGGTCCAAGCTATGATCTATGGCCCAAATCGGCCTTGTAACAGAGGGAAGCCTGTGCGGGTAAAAGAATTGTCGAGAGGGGAGAGATGAGACGGAACTTGGCTTTTCGGTAGTGACGCTTTAACTTCTTTTTTTATAAAAAAACTTATAATTTAGAACGAAGGAATAGCGAGCTAAGTGGCACTATCAGGGGTGTGGATGTTCTCGGTGTGAGATCAGATCGTCACACCAACCGAAGAGGTCGTGGTCATGGACGTCAAACTGTTGGTTGCATCGTCGTCTTATTTTTCTAGCATAAGTACCCAGGGAAAGTTGGGCGGAGCAGTGAGGTGGCGGCGCGGCGCCAGCCACGAGTCACGATGTCGGTGGTGTGGCGGAATCATGGCTGGATGCACAATCGAGTTAGAGGAGGGTGGGTTCCTGCTGGCCACAGATGGAGGTAGGGGTGAAGCTAAGTTATTGCTAGGAGTGCAAGCACACCTCTAAAATTTTTGAAAATAGTGTTTTTTGACTAAAGTTTTCATCATATATACACCCCTGTAGCATAATTCTATGCACCCATAAGATTGGTTCACCCCATCTAATTTATGCGCTGGCGAGCATTGTCTAATAGCTACAACCGAAGAGTATATTCGCAAAAACAATTTTGAGTGGTGTCTAATAGTAAATACAACCTCAAAAAAAAACTCGGTCTGTGGGGGGAGGACGCCCCTCTAGTATTTTTGCTTAAGGTGGAAGACCTCGCACGTAGGCCGAGAAAATCCCCGAACCCCATGTCTTACCCATATACACAGCGGCACTGTTGCCCTATAAATGGGCCGGTCCTTATACTCGTGCTTTGGACACATGTGATAGGCGAGTGGAAATCAAAAGCTGTACACTTTGTTTGAAGATTGTCTATTAGCAACGACAATTTTGACTAGCGTCTAATAACAAATACCACCTCATAGAAAAACCAAAAGCTGTACTTTGTCGTCACTGTTCTGTGCATCATCGATCGTGCCTGTCAACTACCGGAAACTCCCATGCTCGCCATATTTACCACAAAAAAATTTCGTGACTGAGCTGTATATACAGTCCCCATACACACGTCGTGACGTCGAGACAACGTTTTGACTGGCAGCTAGCAGATGGAAACCGATCGATGCATCCGAGGGTTGTCCGTACGATGTCCACACATGGCTTCCTCTCCGTCTCCGCCGTGCATGGACAGAGGATAATAACAAAGCGCCCAAACATGCTGAAACCATTGTTAATTACCACGCGCTATGCTTAACGAATGATTCATTACATTTGTCTTCCTCTGTTGCCTTCTTATATAACAAGAAGATACCCTACCACTACAATGGCCTGCAGAAGAACACTATAGCAACGACGTACGGGAGCTCATCATCAGGATTTGCCAAAGAAATAAAGAAGTTGTGTGCATCCATGGCTTCCAAGCAAGTGCTAGTCGTCATCGTGGTCGTCACCGTCGCCACCATCCTCGCCGCACCGGCCCCGGCCCTCGCCGTCGACCTCTTGGTCGGGGACAGCCAGGGTTGGCGCCTCGACGTCAACTACAACGACTGGGTCGACGGCAACGACTTCATCGTCGGCGACACGCTAGGTACGTACGTTAATTTCGAGCACAATTAAGTGTAGGTATAGCTAGCTCACTTCTTCCGTAGCAGTGTAATAACCTCCGTGTCGTGCAGTGTTCAAGTACGCCAAGGGCCGGCACACGGTGGTGCAGGCGACGGCGGCGAGCTTCGCGGCGTGCAGCGATGCCAACAGCCTCGGGGTGTGGACCTCCGGCGACGACCGGGTCGCCCTCAACACGTCGGGCACCTGGTGGTTCTTCTGCGGGGTGGGCAATCACTGCAAACAGGGCATGAAGTTCAACGTCACGGTCCTCCCGGTCGTCAAGCTCTCCTCTTCGTCACCGCCGGCGCTTGCTCACGGCGGAGGTTTCGTCGCAGCAGGGATCGCCGGCGTGGCGGCTGTGGTCGCGCTGCTGTTCTAGGCATCGCTTCCATGCATCCAGCTAGCAGCAGCCGTCCGTGCACTGTGGTGACGATGAATAGCGAACTCGATCGATCTAAATGTATGTGTCCTAGTTTTGTTATTTGTTGGTGGATTCTTTTTTTTATCACAATTTGTTGGCGGATTCTTTTTTTTATCACAATTTGTTGGCGGATTCTTGAGATGTGTAAGAGATGTTTCAATCCTTTTATGCAGGTAACATATTATTAATAGGCAGTAGCAATACGTATTGTTTTTTTATAAAGGAAGATTTTATTAAATTTTCAAGTGCGTTACATCGAGTTGATATAAAGTCTTGAAAATAGCTCTTCCAGCCTCTGCTTGACAAGAAGCACACAACCAAATAAAAGATGGAGCTACACACTCAAGTGACTATCAATCAAAATTATAAGTCTAAGAAAACGGGAGTATCAAGTTTTGGAGATGGAGTAAAAAAACATAGTGGAGTCTAGGGTAGTCGGTGGCAGATCCAGAAACATTTCTTAAGAAAACTAAATCTTACTCCACCTCATATACTCACGATGTTAATTAGCTTGGTGCCAAATCTGGTAATTGTAATCTTCTTATTGACTAAATATAGTGAATTAAATGGCCGTTTAGCTCATTTAATCACATTTACCTCAGACTCTAGTTTAGACAGTTTTTAATTTGAACAGTCCAACCGTTTAATTTACCGTTTTAAATGAAGTAAACTGTCGTTTAGGCGAATGGGGCTTTTTAAAGCTCAACCAAACACAGCCTGAGGCTAGCGGTGCGGTGCCCATGCTATGGTGGGGAGCAGTCGAGGGCGGCAATTCGGCGCGCGTGCTATGGCAAGGCATGGTGGGCACTGAGCACCTGTGTAGCAGCAAGGCATGAGAAGCCTTCTCTCGACCTCGAGCAGCGCACGAGGGGCCTCCTCGAACTCGAGGGGCACACATGCTCAGTGGCAGACATGAGGCAGCCTCCTCCTATCTCGAGTGGCGTGCGACACTACGAGCTAGGATCTACAAGCACAGGCGGGCTCCAACGACGGTTTTGCGGCAACCTCTCAGTGGCCAAAGGCGACCGACTAAAGCGTGTCGGAGGAGGCACATGGGAGCGGCGGTGCTCGGTGATGGGCTTGGCTCAGGCTCGGCCATGCAAAAAAAATAGAGAAATCATGCGTGGTGCCGTGGTGTAGACAATGACCCATGCAGCACCTCATAACCGCGGTCCAGACGAGATGCAGATCAGCCCTCATATGTATGATGAAGTTGTGATGCGCGAAAACTCCAAGCGGGATCACGGCTTGCAACGCTGCGAAGGATCAGCCGAGCTTCCATCAAATCGCATCGACGGCAAGCAGTGAGATGGCAATTGGTACCCGATATCTGAATACCGGACGGGAGTTTTACCCGATAAAGAGACAGGACGTTATTGGCAGCTGAAATCCTCTATCCTTCGAGTAGGCAGGTGCAGCTGACATCCTACTCAAATGTTAATTTTGTTATCTACTTGTTGTTGGTTATTTATTTGTTTGGCATATGCTGATAAGCTCATGTCAAGTGTGTGCATGTGATGTACTAATTTTGATTATTAAACGCTTTTATGCTTGGCATGTATGATTAATGAATGTCTAAATTGGTGATATTCTTATTTGTTGAATCGGGTGTGCTTGCAGATATGGATTACCCGGCCCGTTGGGTAGTATTACCCGCATGGGCACGGGTATAGGTAAATTTCCCTAACCGTGAGCGATTCGCGAATACGGATAACCCGACAAGAAAAACTACACCTAGCGCGTATGGGCATAGGTAGAGATGGCACTACTCGTCCGGTACATACCTGTTGCCGGACGATAACATTAAAAAAGTGAACAAAAGCTGTACTTCGTCACTAGCTATTCTCCACACCATCGATCGTACTTGTCAACTATCGGGAACTCCCATGCTCGTCATATTTACCTGCACGAAATTTCGTCATGACAGGAAACTAGCACGAGGAGACTGATCGATGCATCCGAGGTTCTCCGTACGATGTGCGCATGGCTTCATCGCTCTCCGAGCATGAACCGATCGAGGATAACAAAGCGCCCATATAAACATGCTTCAACCATTGTTAACCACGCGCAATTGCTTAACGAATCATTCCATCTGTTCTCCTTGTTCCCTTGACGACTTATTATATATATAACAATAGCGTTACCCCTACCCCTACGACGGCCAGCAGAACAACAACAGACGAACGGAAGCTCAGGATTTACTCAAGTGCATCAATGGCTTCCAAGCAAGTGCTAGTCGTCATCGTAGTCGTCACCGTCGCCACCATCCTCGCAGCACCAGCCCCGGTCCTCACCGCCGACCTCTTGGTCGGGGACAGCCAGGGTTGGCGCCTCAACTTCGACTACGACGACTGAATCGAGGACAACGACTTCATCATCGGCGACACGCTAGGTACGTACGCAATTATTAACGGAGGCCGCTAACGCACGACGCGTCACGCTCCCTTCTTTCTCCTCCGCCCCACCTCCGTCGCTCCCTCCCTCCCCGTCGAGCACCTCGCGATCGTCCTCGACCATAGCCCTCCTCCTCCTCCTCCTCGCCGCGGCCCTAGCGCACAGGACTTCTGGCAAAACCTAGCGTGCCCGCAGTGGCCGCCTTGTTCCCCTCCCCCCTCTCGCTAGAGCTCCGCCATGGCCATGCTCACCGGTGACACCGAGACGCCCCCGCCCCTCTCTGGCCTAGCCACCTCCACTACCGCTAGGGCTTCGAACTGCCCGGCCTCCTTCCCCACCGCCTGGCCGGCCTGCCACCACTCGGCCGGCCCCTTCTATGCCCACCGGTGGTGAGCAGATCTAGTAACCCTAGCTGCCGCCGCAATCTTCTTCTCCATCTCTGATAGCCACCACCGCCTCTTCTTCTCCATCTCCGGTGGGTTGCGGGCATGGGCGGGTGCGGATGTGGCCGGGAGCGCGCATGGGCCATGAGAGGAGGCAAGTGCGAGGTGGAAGATGGGTCATGCGTGACCCGTCGCTTAATTGAGTTTGCGATTATTAACACGCACAGTCATAAGTGAAGTCTGAAGTACGTATGGCCCCTCTTCCGTGGTAATACTAACAACCTCTGTCGTCTCTTGCAGTGTTCAAGTACGCCATGGGCCAGCACTCAGTGGTGCAGGCAACGGCGGCGAGCTACGCGGCGTGCAGCCCGGCCAACAGCCTCGGGGTGTGGACCTCCGGCGACGACAGGGTCATCCTCAACACGTCGGGCATCTGGTGGTTCTTCTGCGGGGTGGGCGATCACTGCCAACAGGGCATGAAGTTCAACGTCACGGTCCTCCCGGTCGTCAAGCTCTCCTCTTGGTCGCCGCCGGCGCGTGCTCAGGGCGGAGGTGTCGCAGCGGCGCTCGCCTGCGTAGCGGCTGTGGTCACGCTCCTGTTCTAGGCGTCGCTTCCATGCATCCAGCAGCAGCAGCCGTCCGTGCACTGTGGTGACGGTGAATAACTCGATCTAAATGTATGTGTCCTGGTTTGTAATTTGTTGACGGATTATTCTTGAGATGTGTGAGAGATGTTTCAATGCTTTTATGCATGTACTACCTCTGTCCATAAAAGAATGCAATTATGAGTTACGTGTCACTTTAAGTACTTCACGTTTGACCAAATTTTTAGTAAATAATATTCATATTTATAGCTCTAAATTAATTTATTATAAAAATACATTTCGTAATTAATCTAATGATATTTATTTTATATTATAAATATTTATATTTTTTAGCTATAATTGGTCAAAAGTGATATACTAAAACATGATATTGTTCCAGAATTGTATTATTTTGGGGACGGAGGGAGTAACATATTAATAGGCGGTAGCAATAAGTACTGTTGACGACCAAAATTATCAAGTCTAATTAAAAAAACGGGAGTATGAGATGGAGTAAAAAAACAGTGGAGTCTAACGTAGTTGGTGGCAGGTCCATAATATTTTTTTAAAGAAAACTAAAGCTCACTTCATCTTATATACTTACGATGTTAATTAGCTTGGTGCCAAATCTAGTAATTGTAATCTTCTTATTGATTAAATATAGTGAATTAAATGGCCGTTTAGCTCACTTAATCGTATTTAACTCAGATTCTATTTAGACGTTTTTTTACTTTAAAGGGTCCAGCTGTTTAATTTACCGTTTAGGATCTAAACAACATGGCTTGCCTTCGTTTACCGTTTAAACGTTGTTTAAATGTACCAAATGGTCATTTAGGTGAACGGTGCTTTTCAGAAGCTCAACCAAACACAATCTGAGGCTGGAGGTGCGGCGCCCATGCTATGGTGGGGAGCAGTCGAGGGCAGCGATGCGGCGCGCGTGCTATGGCAGGGCGTGGTGGGCACGTCTGCAGCGCGCGGGGCGTGAGAAGCCTTCTCGACCTTGAGCAGCGCACAAGGGGCCTCGACCTCGAGCGGCACACATGCTTCAAATGGCGGACGTGAGGCGACCTCCTCATCCTATCTCAGGTGGCATGCGACGAGCTGGGATATACGAGCATAGGCGGGCTCCAATGACGGTTTTGCGGCAACCTCTCAACGGCCAAAGGCGACTGACTACAGCGTGTTGGAGGAGGCGGCGCATGGGAGCGGCAGGGCTCGGTGATGGGCTTGGCGCGCGCAGGCTCGACGATGGAAAAAAAATTATGCATGCGTGGTGTAGACAATGACCCATGCAGCACCTCATCAGCACGGTCCAGACGAGATGCTGATCATCCCTCATGTGTGATGAAGTTGTGATGCTCAATAACTCAAGGCGGGGTCATGGCTACGTTGCCAAGGATCAGCCGAGCATCCATCAAGTCGCATCAACGACAACGAGATGGCAATGGGTACCTGATATCCGAATATACAAAGGGTTTTACCCGATAAAGAGATGAGTATGGATAAATTTTTCTACCCGCATACAGGTATAAGTAACCCGGCATATAAATGACAACAAGCGGGTACGAGTATGGGATGTGCATACTGCCATCCCTAAGACCTTGTTTGGATGTTGTTGGATTCACCTCAATCCACGTGTGTTGGGGTGGACTGGGTAGAATTTAGTTTAAATTCCACCCCAACACATGTGAATTGATGTGAATCTGACTACATCCAAAAACGGCCTAATGTGTTGCATGGGTCGTCATCATCTGCAGCATCACGGATGTAATTTTTGTTTCGGTAGCGCTAGTGTCCAGACGCCCACGCCTGCACTCCGTTTCGAGCGCCTCACATGGGGGCCGCGCCGCCCCGAACTTCACCAGCATCGAGAAGAGGGGGAGGGGGCAGCGCCCGCTAGCGCCTCTGGTTCGGATGCCCGGCTGGCGCCGAGAGGAGGAGGACGAGACACCGAGGCGAGGCAGCAGAAGGCGGGGAGGGAGATGCAACACCCGATATACTTTTGAAACATCCAGATACAACACTTGCAACATATATCTGAAGACAGATGAAACAATTAAAACATGCATCTGAAACACTTGTAAAAACACTTGAAACCATTGTAAAACATACATAACATCTAGATAAAACAACTGAAACATATGCAACATCAAATAAACACTTGCAACATACGCCTGAAAAAAAAACAGATCAAACATGGGAACAGAAGCTTGCAACATACGTGTACAACAATTACAACATATGCAACATCCCAATCAACTTTTGCAACATCCATATAAAACACTTACAACATACCTATGAAACATCTAAAACACTTAAAACATAGTCTTACAATATGCTCTTTCAGCGCAAAATCTCCTTGTTGCTTGTGAATGGAGACTCGTCGTCGCGTGGAGTCCACCGGTGGCGTGGAGCTCGCCGCTCCGGTGAAGAAGGTTGCGGTAGGTCTAGTGGAGAAGGTCACGGCGAGCCGGCACGCTAGAGAAGGATGCAGCGGGCAAGAAGCGTAGTGGAGAGGGAGGAAGACCGTCTGTCGTTCTTGGATGCAGTGGAAATGCTGGCCGGTGGTGCGAACATGCGATGGAGAGGGAGGCGCGGTGGAGACCGCGGTCAGTGAGGCCGCGTGGTGGAGCACGGTCGTGGCGCTATGGTGAGGTGAGTTTTTTTTAGAACGGTTACGAGGCGAGTGGACGAGCATATAAGAGACGGACGTTAGGCTGGCGTCGCGGTCCAGCAACGGAGTGTCCTGGCGGACGGACGTCTGCTTCCTAGAATTACTGTTTTTTGTTTCCCTCATCGTCGTCCATGGGTTCGGGAATGAGCCTCAGTGCCAACGGGCCCTGCTTTGTTTTCCTCTCTAAATTTACATAGGCGGGTGTGCTGGAAGATTTCAATTTGCATGAGGGCAATGATATATGGACATACATTTGGGGTTCAGCAAATTTTGCTTCAAACAAAGCTTATCTTCAGCTAATTGGCTCTAAGCAGGTGCACCAAGCTTACAAATGGCTCTGGAACTCTTACTGTAAGCCAAAACGAAAGTTCTTTTTTTTTGGCTTTTGTTAAAAGACAGACTTAACACAAGGGAGCTTCTTCGAAGGAAAACTATGGAGTTGGAAAGTTACAATTGTGCTTTATGTTTCCTAAACACAGATGAATCCCTCATGCACCTCTTCTTTCATTGCCCATTGGCAATGAGCTGCTGGAACACCTTGGGCCTTGCTCACCACATTCAGGGTGACCTCCTACATACAATTTCTGCTTTCAGGTACATATTCATCGACCTTTCTTCATGGAAATCATAATTTCCATGTGCTGGGCTATCTGGACTGCTAGAATGAGAAATTCTCAACATTCTCTGGTTCAGTCAAAGCTACTTTCAGGAAGGAACTGGCTCTAGTTAAGCTACCGGCCAAGACTAAATATCAACCAATGTTGGATATATGGCCAGTCAACTTTGTGTAATTGCTTTAATTGTCTTCGTTTCTTTCTTTGTCTCTTGCGTTTGTAACTCTAAACTGTACTTATTTTTTAAATTTAATTCAATAAAATTTCAGTAGGGAAAACCCCTCCTGTTTCCTTAAAAAAAATCTCCATCTCTCTTGTCTCTAAATAAGAGAAGAGACGTACTACGAAGTAGAGGCGGACAGACATACCACCTCTGATAATTATTTTTTACCAGATGTGATAATGGGTTCTGTGGTAGTTATCACTATAACACAACATACTTTTGCCGACACTTTCTATTGTAGGCAAAGGGCACCTTTGCTAACACAGTCGCGCTAGAAGCCGTTGGCGAAACTTTTGCCGACAGTCAACAGAATCCCCGACACTTTATGTGTAGGCAAATGGTCTACCTATGCCGATAGTTGAAACCTTTGCCAACAGTTAACCCTTTGCCGACAGTTAAGACCTACGCCGACAGTTAAAACCTTTCCCGACAGTTTGTATGTTGGCCAAACAATTTCCAAGGTATTTTGCAAACCATACCCTGCCCAAAAAATAACTATCAGCAAAACTGCATAGATATAATTACAATTAAAATAATTTGACAAATCCACTTTTGCTCATATAGAAGGCATCACATTGAACAAATTCACTTGATTTTTGTATAAATAATATATTAGATCTTCCATACTAATATATTAAATCTTCTATACATACTGGTCACAGGCATATAGCCAAATACATGTCCAAAATATAGATGAGTTATTCGCAAACATAGACTATACTAAATTATTACAAGTTGTAGTGTAATTATTCAAATCAAAAGCAGAAGTGTTGAGCAACATTATGCTATGGACTGATGCATTAGTTATTGGTCTTTGAGCTAAATGGTTATGGCTGGAAGGGCTGCCACTCCAAAACACTTGGAGCAGTTGCTTGCTTGTTCCACAAAAGGTTTGCCAACCCAAAATACTTGCAACACCTCATAGCTGAAGTACCTAACATGGAAAAAAAGTTGAACTATCAGCGCAATATGCTCTATGCTTTAAATTTGTGCCATGCAATTCACACTGTTATATCACTATAAGTCGAACTCTCCAAGTAAGTTTCAACAATACCTTGCAGCTATGATGGCCTTCCTGTACCACCAATATTTGAATATGCCACTACTATTTAAATGTTGCAGTGAATGAATGCATAGGTGTTCCTGAAATCACATGCTTGAAATTTGAATGGCTATGTTGCAGCCAATACCATCACACGCGCATTCTCTGAAAAGACATACAAATTCTCTACTGACCTGTCCAATATCTGGTTGTCTAAATGTTCAGCTACCTATCTTTGCATGAGGATATATCTTTCTGCAAACATATTTTACCAAAAAAAAACTAATGATGAAAGGCATGCATGGGAGAACATTCCAAGTCCAATAGCAAGTAAAATAGAGTAAGGCTAGTATAACTGTTATCAATAAACAGATGTGCTTTAAGGTAACCAAAACTGAAATGTAGGAGTTGAAACCTGCAAACTTATGGAGCATCCCACGCCACCCTTGATGAAGAGTAAAGATAAGATGCATACAAAGAGATTAGGAAGAAAAAAAAAGAGCACTAAATCAATGTAGGAGTTGAAACCTGAAAACATTCACAGTATTTTTTTAGACACGATGACTTCTTGCAATTGCATCCTCTTTTGTGACGAGCTGAAGCAGGAGTTTTATTGGAGAAGTCCTACAATATTGAAGATAATGATATTAGCAACAGACAAGACTAAAGGAAGTGCTCAAGTACAATAAGTTAGTGTCTCTTACCCCTAATTCCGCACCAGGCTCGATGTATGAATTACTTTTGGAGCAAATGCTAATGGATTACGAGATTCAATCATGTCTTCAGTGTAGATAGAACTGTTTCCATATGACTCGCTGTTTGTTCAGACAGCCGATACACGAACAAGGCTCAGAACAATAGACTCCAGTGAAAAAACACTCATAGTAACTGCATGACATTAAGCAAAAAATTATCATGTAACGAAACCGACAATCTATCGATTAAAAGACAGTTTGCCGAGAACAGAACACAGATCCCTTCTCCTTCAAAAGAGTCGAGAGGATTGAAACTAATTCAGAAAGGGTAAACATTCATTAGAGAAGGGTCGACACTCGCACTGCACAAAATATCAGTTTGAAGACGTAATTTGGAAGGAATAGCATGGAAAGAACATGGGTAACTCTTGAAAAGGATCAATGTTTTGAACCTAGTTCAGAAAAGGGTGAATATCCATTAGAGAGGTCAGACGGATGGCAATGACTTCAAGTAGAATGGCAAGTGAAGGAGTGCATCATTTAGGGAGGGATAAATCTAGAACAGCTAGCCAAAAGAAATTAGCATGGCATGGATTTTTATTAAATAAGGTAAGATGCCATTGTTTTTTGTAGGAATTATGTGACTTGTCCTATAAACGATCAATCTCAAATAAGGAAATATATTTACTGAAAATAAATATCACAACTAAGTCATTATTATCCGTGATAAAGGGACTAAACCAACCAAGAATAGAATCCATGATGAACGCTAATGAGCATAATAGTGTTATTCATGAATACAGGAATAAACAAGGTAACCAGGTATAGAGATGACTGTAAATCGAAACTTGAACACCTCGCAACAACTTGATTAGGATTGATAGAACTATTAACTGAATGTTGTTGCTAGCCTACCTCAACTTGCTTGTGACTAGAAGACTATTATACTTGTTATTTAACATTCTGCCCAAAACTGAAAAGCACTTAAACAGTATAGTGGCAGACACACCTACATGGCTATACATCTTAGTCAAGGAAAAACATGAATGGATAAATGATTAATCATTTAATCCTAACCAGAGTTACTCAGAAGGTGCTGGAGAAGATCCAGAAGGACCTATCAAGTTACTCAATTCATTTATAGTAGACTGAATATCTATTTTCTCTTTAGTATTGCAGCAAGTGCATTCAAGTGCAAGACAATACCAGGCAATGCACGTGGAGGGGTTCTTAGAGGCTTTGAGTTGTCACCAGAAATAGTTTTGCATTTGGGGGTAGTTGAATTTATAGGATGATGATCTGAAGCTTTGTCTACACCTTTATTACTAACCCCAGCCTTTTCGCTGCGCCTACGCATGCCACGTAAATGCTGTGGCAAGGCCTGAAATAGCAGAAAACATGTCTTTTCATAAGAAAAAAACATTGATAGTTCAGCCAAATTAGCACAGCCTATACAAAACTAGATTTACAGGAAAGAAAATGCTATAAAGTAAAGAGAGCTGAATACTGATGGGTGATGGCAATCTTGTTAACACGTGGACACAAGATTATGCAATTTAGAGCAATACAGTGCACAAGGCACATGAATGGAAAACTACTAATAAACATGGGCTTGTTAAATCCATTCTCGTACATATAGTATCCAAGCTAATATTAGTTTGTATGTACAGATATATTGCACTAGTCTTCAAATTAGATCAGGCCAATTACCACTTAGTCTTTGTATCTGATCATTCTAAAAGAGCCTGAGGGACATATTCGAGTCCTGACACTGCTAGGTGAGTGCAATTCTTGAGGAAGCTGAACAGATTCATCCCTACCAGCATGAAATACAAACTGTAAGGTAGAGCCAAGATAGATACATAAAAGTCGACATTAGCTAGAAGGCATAGGGAAAAAGTGAACATAACCTGATCAAAACTTTAGTTTCCTTTGCTGGATTAACATGTGGCGAGGCAAAGATCGAAGAAACAGGCGCCAAATCTGATGACTTGAATAGCTGCACATTATGTGCTGTGTCTAAAGGTTTAGGCGGTGGTATAGGAGAGAGATTGTTGATGAAATTGAAGACAGGAGAATCCTGCAAGCAGTAAAATCAAATTAGAAAAGTAAAGCCACCGGTCTTTATTTCATCACTAAATATGAAAGCGAGCTTAGTGCCCTGATGTCAATGAATTGAGGATTGGCCAAATCAAAACCATGACCCTTTTTTTAGCAAATAGAGATTACCACAATCTGCTGTAAGAAGGAAGTCTGCTAAACCCCGTAACTTACATCAACTTTTGCCCCAACCCACTTAAGAGAACAAAAACACATGCAGGCACAATAAGACCAGCATATCCAAAGTAACGCACGGAGTTGCATGCATTAAATAGGATACAAGTTTATCTATTACGAGTGCTTCATGAATACTTGAATTGTGATGACAATTAATTGAGATAGTTAAGTGCCTCTGCTGATTGGAAAGCAGTCTTGCAAGGAACCCCGAGATGCATTGAAAGGCCTAGAATGATGAGCTAAACAAATGTAGAAGTGCTGAGAAATATAATACTTGCACAAGGAAATGAAGTGAGGGGTTTGATACTAGGACGTCCTAATTGCTGAGGAAGTCTTTCCATGACAAAGCAATGTGCATGATCAGACACTCCTATCCAAGCTACACGCAGGAGTTCGTCAGCCAAAGGCAATTACAACCTCAGACTCCGAAGAAGAACTAGCATTTCCCATGGACAGAAGACCTCCAAACGTATCAAACTAGCAGGCAACACTAAGATTTGCCGATCTAAGCGCTAACGTTGGAGACCCAAAGGTAGAATCCCTCCATTTCCGAACAATGCGCACATCAGAGCTTGTCAAATCTCGTAGGAAAGACATAACAATCCAAACTGACAGGCGCCGCCCGAGAACTCACAGAATCAGCAGGCCAATTGATCCATCCAGTAGAAATGATTCATTCCAGATGGTTGAGTAAGGCTAGCCCCCCAAAATACTGTGAATGTTCATAAATAGATAATAATTAATCACCAATTCTCTACTGCCCAGACGTATACACAGAAGACTCAAATTCACCACAATTAAACATGAATAGTTCTTGACAGTCAAAACAAATATGAATAGTTTCTGCTCATCACAAAATTGAATTTAAACATAATTAGTAACTTCTAAAAAATGAGTCTGTTGAACATTAGTACAGCTGTGCATATGAATTGAGTATAGATGTTCCTCGTAACCTTCAAAGATCAAAGATTTTTCTAATTCTGGTTTTGTACCTAGACTTTTTAGTAGTTTATACATATAAAATCTTAGATACAAATTCAAGTAGAAATCAGTTAATAATTAGATACAAATGTAAACAAAAATTAAAAAGAAAGGAATTTAACCTTCTTTCTCAATTTTCTTTGAATGGAATCTGTGTGTTCTTGCTATGAGCAACCGCCGCCGCAGTGAGCCCCACCCTCCTAATCATCGCCCCTCAAACACCACACTACACACGTCTAAAAAACAAATCGCGATTAAGAAGACAGTAGATCGAGGGATGGAAAATGGAGATCGAGATAAGTGGAAGAGAAGCTGACCGAATCGACCGAGAGGAAAGAGTGTTGGGGAGGTGGTCGATCGCGTTCAAATGTGAAAGCCATCGAGGACCGGGAGGCCAGATCTATGCGCCCGTCCCTAGAGATGTAGCTGTAGTCGGCGGATCCATGCGCCCCTCCTCGGTGGGCGGCCACGAATGCAGCTTTCTTCACCAGTGCAGAAGAGGTTGGCGTGGGGGCAGCCGGTAGGGGCTGGCATGGTTAGGGTTTCGGAGGGTGGCGGTGCTGTGCAGGGCGGCGACGGCGGGAGCTGGCGTGGGAGGCAGAGGCGGCGTGCACTGGCATGGGAGGCGGTGGCCACGGGCGCTGGCGCTGGCGTGGGAGGCGGCGGCGGACGCTGGTTGGGGAGGCGGCGGCACGTGAGGGGCAGCAGAGAGAGAGCAGGGTTGGATTGGGTTTCCTTTGCGTGGGCTACAGACCCCGTCCCAAAAGGCCATGACTTCCGCGTGCGTACGGTGAAAAGATGTAAAACTGGAATCTGACAAGACTGTATATCCTTTCGCCAACACTTAGATCGTTGCCTTGTTTAGGAAACGCCGACACTTATTCTGTCTAAAAACATTTGCCGACAGTTTCATTGTCCTAAGAGAAATGCCGATAGTTAACCTGTAGCCATACAACATCATTGCCGACAGTTTACGTGACTTTAAAAATGTTGTACAATTACCAACACATAATATGTTGTCAAAACCAATCATTTGCCAACAGATAAGTGTAGCACTACTACAGAATTTAACTGTAGGGGTGGCTCTAGAGCCTCTGTAGGGGCGGCTACGCCAACCGCCCTTCCCAGGGTGTTCCTACAGAGGGTGCCTCTGTAGGGGCGGTTTCCTGGCCGCCTGCAGCTTCTGTCAGGGGGCGGCCGGTGTTTTCACCGCCTGCAGCAGACTTCTAGAGGCGGGCCGGTGTTTTCACCACCTGCAGTGCCTCTATAGGGGCGGCTTGTGTTTTCAAATTCCTCATGGATTTTCTGTAAGCGGTGCAGGTAATATCACCACCAGAGTAGTCTTTCTGTAGGGCGGGCAGATCACCACCACCGCCCTGGTAGTGTTTGTAAGGGCGGTTCAATCAAGAACCGCCCCTACAGTGGATTTTCAGGCAAAAAAAATAAATAATTCAAATTCAAATCTGACCATATATATATAATTCAAATTCGAATCTGGCCGCCACAAATATACATATATACATCCACAAACACAAGACCATTAATTAGAACATCATCACAAGTCATAATTCACAAAAGTCCATCATTACAACATAGTCCATTATGAAGTCAATCATTATAACATAGTCCATTAAGAAATCCATAAGTCCACGTGCAAAACAAAGTCCAAACCGCTCCAAAGTCCGATCCAAACCATACCATAAGTCCACATTGTCATGAACGGCCTAGGGCTAGCCTATCAGTCTCACGAAGGTGTTGGTATAGAGGATTACTACCTAAGTCGGAAAGAAGATGATGGTAAGTGCCTTTATGTTACACAATCTGGTCCATTATAAAGTTGCAAAAGGTCGCCGACCATCTCTAAGAGCTCGTCATCCTTGTATGGGTTCCTTCTCGTGTCTTTATCTTTCTCCAACTACAAGAGAACAAGTTTAGGTTTACTATATCACAACATATGCGAATTTTTCATACTACGAGCGAAGAGGTTCAAACTTACCAGATTGGGATTTCTATTGTAGCCACCGATGGTACTCATCATAATACATGTGTAGTATCCACAATGTAGACTCCCAGGCTTCTGCTTGGGGCACTGTGTGTTTTGCATATGGAGACGTTAAGTAATACTATTGATGATTACCGTAATATATGGAGTACCAAAGTAAATGACACTTACCGCATACATAGAGTTTTGACATACAACTTTTCCTTCCTATTTGGATGATGCCTCCCCTTATGTTCCTGGACATAGTGCCCAATGCCCTGTTCCAATGGTTTTAGCAAATGCAACTTGTTAGTATCCCACATTGAACCTTACAAGTATGTATACAAACATAGTAGCTAAAATAAGGATTGTCGATATGTATACGTCTTGACAATCGCTATGAAGTCTTTGTATGTCTCGACTGGGGAATCCGCTGAATCAAAGACCCATGCCATGCTATGTGAGAGCCAGACGCCTATGCAAATCCAGTGATCGCTGCATGAATTTAGTCATAGAAAGAACACATAAGCTCTTTTGCATCGAACAAAGTATATTGAACAAAGCTAAGTATACAAATGAACTTACTTGAAGTGGTATGGTATCCATATATTATCGTGTTGTTGGAGATTTTTAAAACATAGGGCAATGTATGCCGCAACCTTGAGGGACTCTTCCAATATTTTCTTGTTCCTGATATCCTCTTTTTCCTTAAGTGTCTTTCCACCTCCTAGTTCTTTGCAATCTAGTTTCCACTCTTTAGGGTAATTAAAATTTGTTGATGCTATAGGTGAAGGGTCTATATACCCGTGTTTCAGAGCTGGCCTCTTTCTCACAAAGTCCGCTTGCATTCTATAAATCACGGCGCGGGTTAGTTACAACAAAATCAAAAGATTACATTCATATCATATAGAGAGGGCAAGGACTTACAGGCACCACATGCGAATTAGATTCATTTCCATTCGTCCGAGGTGAAAGCATGCCTGGATATCCTTAAACTCAATGGCAATTTGCCCACCTGGGGCTCCAAATGTGCCAGCAGGGATCCATGCTTGTAAGATTTCTAATTCTGTTATCTGAGCACGCAAGTACCAATCGTGGAACTTTCTCATTCCACGTGGCAAGCACTGTATGACTCGGTTTGGTAGGAAGTTCTTGCCTTTTTCATATTTATCTGGGCAATCATTTGACCATTTGAGGTTATCAACAGCTGGATACTTTTTAAACCCTTTGTGCAGTTTGCTAGTGGTGCCCTCCTCAGAAGCTGGTGCTCTGAATTCTTTTACTTGGTTCTTAGTCTTGAACTGGTCATGGGCCATCCACTTGTGCACCGATGAGACGTCATTAATGCCCACATACGATGGCCTTATCTTGATTGGGATTTTGTTTCGAGCTTCCCATTCGGGCACGTCCTTGTCAACTTGTGCATCACCTGCTCCAGGGGCCACTTGTTCTTCACGTATCGGCTGTTCACGAGGCAATTGTTGTTCATGAGACACTTGTTGTTCATGTATCGGCTGCGCTTGTTGAGAAGGATGTTGCATCTCATCATGCCTTTGCTCGGTATGAGCTGGAGAAGGACGTGGCATGTCATCATGCCCATGCTCGGTACGAGGTGGAGAAGGATGTGGCATGTCATCATGCCCTTGATCGGTACGAGGTGGAGAAGTATCTAGCGTGTGGTGGTCATGGTCATGGGTCGGTGAGTATACCTCCTCGTCCTCGACGGGTCGCTCCAGAGGATGAACTTCAGTCGGAGTTGGTGAAGACTCGGTCAATACAATGTCCCGTCTATGCCAGAGGATGAACTGGTTCATGACGTCTCCGAGTAACATGAGCCCCTCGGGAGTAGGGTGTTCTATCTTCCAAGTCATGAACTCGGGCTTCACGGTATGCACCTCGACCCGAGTGTAGTCCTGCGGGATGTCCCTATTGTGCCACGTGTCACCTTTGGAGGATGTGCCATGCCCGCTGCCACCTCAATGATCACGCTTTTGCTCGCCCATCGAACCACCAATTTGCAACTCGTTGGTGCCTGCCCGTGTGCGATCGACGGGGTTCGGTTGCATTGGAACCTTGATCACTTGGGAACATCCGGAGGGCTGCCAACTACCGCCAGCTTCTCCCAAGGGGCCCATTAGTGTCTGTGGGCTCCATCGTAGACAGTCCTTTCTCCACCAACATCTTTTCAAATAGAGCCTTCACTTGGCGCCAAGATTAGACTCTCGGTCTCGCGCCATGTTTCTTGTACATGTGCCTCTCCTCTCACGAATCCGTGCTTCCAGACATCCTCTTCCCTAGCCCCTGTGCGCCCCCTGTGTGCTCGGGGTTTCCCAAGGCAACGGTAAGCTCGTCCCTCTCTCTCTGGAAGGGTTGAATGCGCCTTTTCCTTGTCTTCACAAGTTTCAAGATCTTTGATACCACCTCTCCGGTCTCCGCTTAGCAAACTGGAGGCTACTACCGGATGAATCCACACTCCTCGTAGATATCCACTTTGTTTGAGGCGTGGCTTCAACTTCGCACTTCCGTATTCCCGGCAGCCTTCGCCTCTCAAGTCCATCTTCCTAAAGACCTCTTGCTTGCCAACAGAGCCACCGGGGCCTAGACGAGGGTAGTGTTGGTTCTTCTTCGCCGCCTTTCCATTTATTACGGGCCGAGGGCCAATGATGCCTCTGAAGTCTTCTCACCACGAGCTCCTCCCATTGACTAGGAGTTATGTTGCCATACTCGTGGAAAGGAGTTAACTTCATTGGATAAAGTTCTTGTTCGGATCCGACCGCCAACGCCGGAAGCTCGCGCCCCATTATCTTAAAAGCATTTTCTTGTACCAACTCGTGCGCTCCTCCGAAACCTAAAGTTCTGCTTCACTTCTCCCATAGGTCTACCTTTTGCTCTCATAGGTACAAGATTCCAGCCACGGATAGCTGGGTTCAACTTATCTCTAACTACAAACCCGATGTGATTACTTGAATTTTCGCCTACAGTATGTATATGGCTCAAGGATCTCGCCTGTCTGCCCGACCTCCGTTATCACATAGCATGCCTTGTCGTGATATTGGTTTGGCTTTCTAATCCCCCTCGCTTCCTCTTTGGTCAAGGGCCTCAATGTGTGGTGGTGTGTCCAGAGGTTGTGGAGCGGAGGCCTCATTGTGAGTATCTGTGGCTCCTTCCTCCGATCTCCTTTGCCCTGCTACATATTGTCCCAAGAAGATGAGCCGGAGGCCGACGCTCCTTTTCTCGAGGTTGAGTAGGGATGACCTGTGTTTTACGGCAGGTCAAAAGTGTTAGCAGAGGTAACATATAGCCATAGCATTAGCCAAATTTACAAGCTTGTAAGGCTTTATCCGCACCTCATCGCTTCGGATCAAAATCCTTGTCCAACTCGTCCTCCGCTGGCCTCCGTCTGGGTTCTAGTGGGAAAGGATCCTCGGACTTACATATCCCCCTCGATGAGGTGTCGCCATCCTCATCATCATCCCCTTCTTCGCTTGGGCATCCTCTCCGCCTTCTCTCTTCCCTCGGCTCCCCCACTAGATCATCATCATCGACAAGGTCCTCCTGAGTAAGCATCACTTCTAGACCCTTTTCTAACTCGTTATCGAACTGCTCCTGAGTAAGCTGATCATTTAGTTCTTGCTCTCCATGGGATGGCTGCTCATCATTCACGGGGCATCGAGATGCACTCTTTGATGTTCGCGACATTTCGTGCCTTGTTCTAAGAGATGCAAGAAAAAAAAGTAGTATAAGTAGTAGAAGTAGTAGTACTAGTGGTACAAGTAGTGGTACTAGTACTAGTAGTAGTAGTACTTGTAGTAGTACTGGTAGTAATAGTAGTACTTGTAGTAGTAGTAGTTGAAAGCAGTCTAAAGGAACCCACTGGATTACTTGTAGTAGTAGTACTTCTAGTAGTAGTACTACTAGTACTTGTAGTACTAGTAGTAGTAGTAGTAGTACATGTAAAGTGTATAGTTTTTTTAATGAATCTCAGCACAAATACAGACACTCATATACATATATGTACAGCTTATCCCTATAAGCTGCAGACAGATCTAAGATTGACAGTCACCATAAACAACCCCTACTGTCAATACGTGTAGATGTCCGAAAAAAGAATAGAATGATTCTCCTACAGTCCAGGAACTGACAGTACAGGCTCAATGACAGAAGGTCACAGCCATCACCCGGCCAGTTACCAAGCCCATGTTTTCGTTGACTGTACAGATGAATATATACTAAAACTAATTGATAATTGTTGGAACTTGGAATCATCTGCAGGGGCTTAGCCAGTTGTTAAGGCTACAGAGGAGAATCTTTTGCAGCTAGCAGCTGAAATAAACACCACTAGGCTACAGAGGAGGCCTATGCTATTCGGCAGAAATGTAGTGATTAATTATAAAATATACAAAGTGCATTTGTTTGCTAACTGCTATCAATTGACAGAAATGTAGAATCCTTTCTAAAGGAACCAACCACAGTAGGAAGCATTTAACCATTGAAAACTGGAGAATAGTGAGGTTTGCAACAAACAGTAGAGTGAACTTTGCAGCAAACGGTAGGAAGGAACACATTCAGTCCTAATTCTACATTCTTTTCTGTAGTATAGTTGTCTATCATGCTGTTAAAAAAAGAGAGATTACATCTATTTCACACAATTTCAGCTCTATTGCCATTTACTGAAATCTAGAAGTACTTGGGATGCTTTATTTGCCTGATAGTGAAGGAATAATGTTGCTTCATTTAACTAATTGGTAAACTTTTTTTCTCTATAACAGTTTGCTAAAGTACAGTGCATGTTTCTATTTGTTAATAGTTAGTGAATTGCACAAGAGGAAGACGAATTATGTAAACAATAAGCTGAATCAGTAGCTGATGAATATTAAGTAGGACAAAGTACAAACTAAGCTACCACTGTACAATCAATTTATTGATTAATCAGGAGGGCATTCATTTTTGCCACCTCTCCTGCAACTTGTTAGAGACTGCAGTACAGTATGTTTGCTGAAGTATATAGAACAGATGCCCATCATTTGCAATTTATTCCTTTCCTTTGCAGAGACCAACATTATTTAGACTTGAACATTATTTAAGCTCAGGGCAACTTGCTTGTAGAGCATGAGTTTAGATATTTGTTTCCACTAACGATATACTATTTGGCTATTTGCTCAGCCTAAAGATTTATCCGTGCCTGACATGACTGGGTTTTCATCATAAAGTCTCTCAACCCTACAGTATGAAAAGCACTGCTAAGCATAATTCATAAACAACAAGTCCATGAAATAAAATGTGCACTCCTACAGTACTAAAATCCAAACTATAGTACAATGAAGAAGTAAAATTCTTGTGATAGATAGATCTGGTGCTCACCTGCTGGATACTCGCTCCCGGATTACACAAATGGGGCCGCAGCCCAGCTGCTCTCGCTCAGCGAAAAACCCTGCAGTAGTAAAGAAGACAAGAGGGGATGAAAGTGGACTCGAGACAGACATGAATGTTGAAGATGAAGAGATGACGCATAAGAGATTGTGTTTCTAATTATAAGAGACAGCTGTGACAGAACATTTTGTGAAATAAAAAAAAATAGTAAATCAAATGACACTAAACGGAATCCTTGACTGCATACGTTCAGTACAGTAACTAATGAAATCTGGTTTAAAGCAGGAAGAAAATGTAACTGCACAAATTTGAATTCCCATCATTGGATACATTAAGTGGCAGGTATCAACGCTCAAAACAATAACATGGTGACACCAGATATATGTGCTTGTGTTGATAAGATACTGACAGAGATAAGAAACTGATGAAAAATGTTATGCTTTCAAGCAGAAGCCATCTCCTCTTTGCACCCTTTCTTCAACCACACCAGAGCACTTGTTAAAAGCAACCTCCTTGCCAACCAATCCCCATAGGGCTGTTTGCTACCTCCCTCAAGTCTTGCAAATTTTGGCACATCACCTGTCTTGTCTCTGTTAGTTGGACTTTAAGGCCCCAGTTCTGAACTACTACTGTTTGAGCAATACATTTGCCATAACCCCTAAGAGACGTTCTGAAAACACAAGAGATTTCAGTTTCACCAAGACGCGTAGGGCAGCGATCAGTTAAAACATTTATAACTAGATATTTCTTATTACTAAGCGTCTAAGCCACATCTGTTCAGTAGAGAAATGATCAGATCACTACCACAGTCTACTGCAAGGACCTGAAATAAACCACTACCACAATTGCTTGGCCACTACACACTCAAAGAACAGGTGA
Organism: Miscanthus lutarioriparius; assembly: GCA_904845875.1. Classification (NCBI taxonomy): domain Eukaryota; kingdom Viridiplantae; phylum Streptophyta; class Magnoliopsida; order Poales; family Poaceae; genus Miscanthus; species Miscanthus lutarioriparius. Next base: position 106,716,101 of record CAJGYO010000003.1, on the reverse strand, counting down.
TGAACTGACTCCTTTTCACAACAAAACAAACAAGATGGGACATATGAAAGAAGTAATGTAAAATCGAAGTCATAGTTCTGAATGAAAGCAGCTCCGAAGCAGCTGGCAACACATTGATTACGCTTTCAGTGACACGATAATCAGATGTTTTTATTTTTGGAGGGAGAACATGATAGTCAAATGTTACTGTCATCCTTTTAATTGTACTTCTAGGTGATTCGACAGGAGTTCCTCGGCTTTCCAGTTTAGCTTTGCCAGCTGATCGCAAATGCAACCTGATGATGAGCATGCAGTTTCTGCCTAAAAAAACAAGGAACACATATCTTAGTAAAATTAACTGATGTTGCCGAAGGCACATGGTGGCAACTGCTGTCCACGAAGGACCCCCCTGGAGATTGGAGAAAGGGCGCGGCAGCAGTAGCGAATGGGGAGGTGTATGAAACGCGGCGAATCAACTAGGCTAGACGAAAGCGGCGGCAGCGGGACACATTTGCTCGCTTCGGCAGCCGAAAGCGCCAGCAGCAGTAATCGCGCATGGAAGCTACTACACAGTCCACACATAATCGCCCGCCACACACTCGGTGGAGGCCCGATTCATCGACCCTCTGAAACCAAGCGCCTCGCGAGTAGTACGACGTTGGAGGGAGCGCAGTGCAGATGAGGGTCGAGGAAGGGACGGACCTGGTTGGTTCCGGTGGACGGGCAGTTGAAGGCGAGCCGCGCCAATGGCGCCGACGGCGAGGCCGGCGGAGGACGCGATGCGATGCGGTACGGCGGGAGAGCGCGACGTGGTCCCAAACCCTAACCTCGTAGCTGCGCGGAGGAGAGAATGGTGTGGTGGTCGGAGGGGAAGGGGAGAGCGGTGGCGGCGTGGAGCGGGGAGCGCGCGCGGTGGGGTGAGCGCCATGCAGCGGGTGGCGGCGCGCAGAGCGGGCGAAAGCAACGACGGCGTCTGAAACTAATTTCGCCCAAATTCAGCTTCTAGTGCCCAGCGGGGTTTGATATATCTCAGACCATGGTAGGGGCGGCTGACCTTATGAGCCGCCCCTACAGTTGAATTAGCCACTATAGGGGCGGCTGAGGTTATAAGCCGCCCCTACAGTTGATTTTTTTTTTAAATTCTAAATCAAAATGAATTATTCACATGTAAATAATAAGTAATACAATACAAAATTTTATATTTATTTTTTTAGATATATTTACATATACAATAACTAAAACAACTACAACAGTTTTAAAATTGCAAAATTGAACATTTAAAATTTGAAAAAAATTTAAATTTTAAAAATTAAAATCAAAACTACTAAAATAATTTTGAGACAACAAATGATTTTAAATAAAATTTGATAAACGTCAAAGTTGTAGAGGTCATGAAGATCTACAACTTTTATTTTGGTCATCTTGTCATTTTACAAAATTTGAACCTTTCGATTTTGAAATTTTAAAAAATAACAAGTTCGAACCAAAATTTGAGACCCAAAATGATTTCAACATAAAAAGTGATGAATACCAAAGTTGTTCAACTCATTAATATCTACAACTTTTATTTTATTTATCTTGTCATTTGACAAAATTTGGACCTTTCAAATTTGAAATTGTGAAAAACGACAAGTTCGAACCAAAATTTGAGACCCAAATTGATTTCAACATAAAAAGTGATGAATACCAAAGTTGTTCAACTCATTAATATCTACAACTTTTATTTTGATCATTTATTCATTTGATAAATTCTTAGCACACATTTTTCACTAATCTTACACATGTCTCACATAGTTTATAAAACCTTACAAGAGATGTGTCACATTTGTGAACAATATCATTACCACTTTGTCATATGAAGAAATGACCAATACAAAAGTTGTAGATCTTGATGAGTTATTCAACTTTGGTATTTATCACCTTTTCAGCTGAAATCATTTGGGGTACCAAAATCTTGTCTGAAGTTGCATTTTTTTTAATTCAAAATTTAAATTGCTCAAACTTTTCATATGTATATATTGACAACTTTTATTTTGGTAATTTCATAATTTGATAAATTATTAGTACATATTGTTCACACAAACATACGTGAATGTAGTCTCAAACACACACATAAATGTAGTTTCAAACACACATACATAAATGTAGTCTTACATACATGAATGTAGTCTCACATACACATACATGAATGTAGTCTTATGAACACGTACACACTTTACATAAACTAGCTAGCCCACCGTGATAACTTTCCCTTGACACCTTTTCGCTCCCATGGCAATACATCTTTGGGCGGGTTCTTTTCCACACCTCGATCTTCTTACAAAAGTTTGTGAATAGCGGCATCTCATTGCACTTATTGTAAGCTTCAACATCGTCCCACGCCATCAACTCCGATGATATGTTGTTTTCCTGAGGCCACCACGTGCTTTGTCTTCTTCTTTGGGGGGAGGTTACTTTGCGGGTCGGGCATATAGAAGACTTGCGCGACACGTTCAGCGAGCACCCAAGGGTCATCCTGGTAGCCTACATTCTGGAGGTCGACGACTCTCTGTCCGATCTCATTGAATTGATGTTGCTTGATCCAGCGGCATCGAAATAGGGCCACCTTTATATCCCTTCCATAGTCAAGTTCCCATATATCTTCAATTATGCCAAAGTACAGGACCTTTCGCCCCACTCCGTCGAGAGCCTCTATTCGGACGCCGCTGTTCTGATTCACAGATTTCCTGTCCTTTGTGTCGGTATAGTATGTGTACCCATTGATGTCATAAGCATTCCAAGACGTCACCTGTTTCGATGGCCCGGCCGCCAACCGACTGATGGTAATAGAATCTATGGTTTCTCCAGGCTGTATGTTCTGGTCCTTCAACCATGATGTCAGGCGTTGCTTATGTTGTTTCATGACCCAATCATCTGAACGGCCATTCCTCTCGGCCATAATGATAGCCATGTGTTCATCAATGTACGGTTGCATCACTGCCATACTCTGCAAGACACTATAATGCGCCCGACTCACCTCTCTGTAATCATTGTCAAGGAACACTTTCCTACCACTTGTGCCCTTCCCAGCTAGCCTTCCCTTGTGACGAGAATCGGGATTACCAATCCTCTCTGTACTTTTTAGCCACTCTTGGCAAAGACTCGATGACTTCTTCTGAATTGTAACCCTCTATCATGGAGCCCTCTGGGTGTGTTCGGTTATGCACGTATCGGCTTAGAACCGACATGAACCGCTCGTAGGACCACATTTCATGCAAGAAGCTAGGGCCCAGCGCCTCGATCTGATGTACCAGGTGAATCATGAGATGTACCATTATATCAAAAAAAGCGGGAGGTAAACACATCTCTAGCTGGTTCTGGGTCTCCACCATGAATTCATGTAGGTCACTCAGCTCTTGCCTGTGAATCGTCTTCTGTGAGATCTTCGAAAAGAAGTAGCACATGCGGGTGATGGCCATCTTTAGGAACTCTGGCTTTATAGCCCTGATTGCAATTGGTAGGAACACTGTCAGCATCACATGACAATCGTGAGCCTTGCAGTATGTTAATGATAGGTCCTTCATCGACACTAGCTTCTTTGGGTTCGCCAAAAACCCGGTCGGCACTCTGACCCCCTAAGGAAATTGCATATAGCTCTCCTCTCTTCTAGGGTTAGGTTGAAGCTAGCAGCGGAAGATCAGATTTGCCATTATCCTGCTTGTCAGACGGCCAAAGCTCCCGCATCACGTTCAGCTGCACCATGTCTTTCCGTGATCTGAGACCATCCTTTGACTTGCCCGTTTCCATCAAGGTAGCCATGAGACTCTCAAAGACATTCTTCTGCACGTGCATCGCATCAATGGCATGTGGAACCTCCAAGTCTGGCCAATAAGGTAGGTACTGAAAGAAGATCGATTGCTTCTTGAATGGTACACCTTCGATGGGAGGTGTGCTTCTATCTCTGATCGTTCCATTCGGATTCTTCTTTCCATAGACGAGCGTATGTATGTTTTGGACCATTCTCGAACACATGTTCTCCATTATGACGCCTCTCTCGAGGGGGGTTCATCCTCCGGATGTTGCCATAGTATCTTAGGTATAATTTGTCAGTGGTACTTGTGACCTGTCTTTAAGAAGCGTCGGTTCCTTATATAAACTATCTTCCCGGATCCATCTAGGAACACCCATTTAGTACCATCCAAACAGACTAAGCATCCATCCTTGCCTTTGAACCGTCCAGCAGGGGCAAACAAATGGGGTAATCATTGGTAGTAACAAATATTATTGCTTTGCATATGAAGTCCTCCCCACCGAACGCATCGTACATCGGCTCCCCATACCTCCATAGCTTCTCCATTTCTTGCATCAGAGGCTCCAAGAACACGTCTATATCAATGCCTGGTTGTTTGGGGCCGGAGATAAGAATGGTGAGAAGGTACTTCCTCTTCTGACACAAATATGTTGGGAGGTTGTACATGGTCAAGATGACTGGCCATGTGCTGTGGTCGGTCATCCTCTCATTGAAGGGATTCATTCCATCGGTGCTCAAGCCGAACCGTACATTCCGTGGGTCATCACTAAATTCTGCTTTGTACTTGGCATCGAACGCTTGCCACTGGCTACAATCAGCCGGGTGTGCGATCGTATCATCATCCACCTTGCGCTCATCATCCCACCATGTCATCAGTGCGGCTTCCTTAGGGTTTAGGAACATACGCCTTAAGCGGTCGATCAACGGCAAGTACCACATAACCAAGGCAGAAATTCTTCTCCTATTTGTATCGTTGCCTAATGGAGTTTCCTCTAGGGGTGAGATTCTTGCACCACCTTCTTCCCACCCTTCTTCCTCTTTCCTGTGGAGGCTTCCACCCCACTTTGAAGGTCATTGTTCTTGTACCGACTAGCCCCACACCTAGGACATGTATCTAAAGTCTCGAACGATGTGCCACGTCGAAAAAAGGATACAGTGGTTGGGGCATGCATGGATTTTTTCAACCCCCAATGTGAGTGGACTTATAACCTTCTTCGCTTGGTATGTGTTGGCGGAACTGTGTTTGGCCGTGGGAGCAACCGTGACATGAGGCACAACAGATCATCGAAATCTGCAGATCCCGATCAGCCGTGCTTAGCCTTCGTGATGAGTAGCTCAAGCACAAAACGTGGCAAAGTGTGAAGTATGTCGGACAACCCTTCTCAAAGATCATACAGTCTTCTTCTTCAATGCTTTTGTCACCCTCTCAAGATTTTCTAGACCTCTCTTGCTCTTTTCTAATATTTCTGGTCCAAAGGCCCCAAGCATTTCGTCCAAGTTGTCACCGTCATCTGCATCCCCCCTCACGTGCCGCCATCATTGTCTTTGGCACCACCAAAGATCATCACCACCTTGTTCATTGCCAAAGCCACCACCTTGTTCATTGCCAAAGCCACCACCTTGTTGATTACCATAGTCACGATCCATTTGTTGCTCAAGATCGTATGTGAATCGGGACAAGTATGCTTGGGTTTCAACTTCATCGACTAGATCATCGTCATTGTCATCAACAACCAACGTTTCACCATGATGAATCCACACCGTAGTAGTCCTAAACAAATCCTCTTCTAATAAGATGTTCTTTGATGGTACTCACATCTCGAAATGCAATAAGGTTCTTGCAATCTTTGCAGGGGACAAATAATCGTGTCGCTATTCTCTTTCAACGTCATTGCATGCTTCTCTGCTGCTTTTGATGAATTTGTTTGTCCACCTCATCACGGAAAAGAGCGTCGTGTCTTAACGAACCATACATCCAAGAGTTCCATGTAGTCCATCTTATAGAAACAAAATAACCAAAGAAAGAATATTACTCGAGAATAATTGTATATACCTGAGACACGCACTATGGTAGTAGAGGATAGTTAATTAATTGACTATTAATGCATAAATATTTTAAAATATAAATTAATTGGTTCAAATAAACAATTTCACATAAAACAATTAGCAACATTTAATATTTCATCCACTACCTTTCATGCAAACTCCATTCCAATTTCATGGTAGAGGATAATTAATTAATGGCCTATTTATCCATAACTAATTAAAAACACACATTATATAAAGGAATCAAAATAAATATTAAATGATAATTAGTAGCCATGGTAGAGGATATTTTACACATTAGCAACAATTAAAATCTTACACATTCACCTACATGCAAACCCTAGTCACATAAAGGAAAAATTGAAAAGAAAAAAAAAAAACAAAATCCTAGATCTAGATATAGGGTTTCATGACACATGCATCAAACTTTACTAATACTACACTAAAATCAACAAAGATGTACTAATAAAGGGTGCAATCTTACTTTCCTACATAATTTATCCTAGTATAGTGAAAATTAGGGTCTAATTTCACTCATAACTAGCTCAAGCTCCATGGAAGAAAGAGAAACCTCAAATCAAATTACTCACTAACCAACAAATTAAACTTAAATAAAGAGTTGGAGACGCATTTCCTTACCTTTTAGAGCCTCTCCACCAAAGGATTTGAGATCAAAACCTCCCCTTAATAGAGCAATTTTAGGAGGAGCCCAAGGCCTCCTAACCTTTTTTTGTGTGTAGAAGAGTATGTCCCGGGTGGAAGAAGAGGGTGGCTGCTATTTATTCGCATGCCATCATCGGGTGGGGGCGGCTGGTGATTGAGCCGCCTTACAGTCATAACTGCAGGGCGGTGGGTGATTGAGCCGCCCCTACAGATCAGCCCTAACTGTAGGGGCGGCTCAGGTTACCAGCCGCCCCTATAGTGACATCTGCTTCAGGGGCGGCTGGTGATTGAGCCGCCCCTACAGATCAACCCCAACTGTAGGGGCGGCTCAGGTTACCAGCCGCCCCTACAGTGACATCTGTAGGGGCGGCTGGGCTGCTGGGGCCGGGGACGCCCACTGTAGGGGCGCCTCCAACCCCAGCCGCCCCTACAGTAAAAATGCCCCCGTTCCTACAGTACGAATCTGGCGTAGTGTAGGCAAATGTGTGTCGTGGTGTAGTGTATCTCTAACCAACATTAATATTGTGGACGATAACATTAAGAAAAGGTGATCAAAAGCTGTACTTCGTCACTATTCTGCACACCATCGATCGTACTTGTCAACTATCGGTAACTCCCATGCTCGTCATATTTACAACGAAATTACGTGTGACAGGAAACTAGCAGGGAGGAGACTGATCGATGCATCCGATGTTCTCCATACGATGCGCACTCGCTCTCCGAGCATGAACCGATCGAGGATAACAAAGCGCCCAAATAAACATGCTTCAACCATTGTTAACCACGTGCAATTGCTTAACGAATCATTCCATCTGTTCTCCTTGTTCCCTTGACGACTTATATATATAACAATAGCATTACCCCTACCCCTACGACGGCCAGCAGAACAACAGCAGACGAACGGGAGCTCAGGATTTACTCAAGTGCATCAATGGCTTCGTCCAAGCAAGTGCTAGTCATCATCCTAGTCGTCACCGTCGCCACCTTCCTCGTAGCACTGGTCCCGGCCCTCGCTGCCGACCTCTTGGTCGGGGACAGCCAGGGTTGGCGCCTCAACTTCGACTACGACGACTGGGTCGAGGACAACGACTTCATCGTCGGCGACACGCTAGGTACGTACGCAATTATTAATGGAGGCCGCTAACGCGCGACGGGTCGCGCGCTCCCTTCTTTCTCCTCGCGTTCAGTGCCGGCTCTAGGGGTAGGGCACGAGGTGCGACGGCCAAGGGCCCAAGCGGAGGAGGGGCCCAAGCCCAGGTATATAAATCCATAGATTATATAGTCCTTTAGGCATTAGCAAACTAATGAGAAGAAAGACATAGAACTAGCCAGGCAGTCCAAAAAGACAACATCGGCATTTCTTTCCTAGTTTTATTTCCCACGGCCCTCGGGTAGAGAGGAGGCGAGGAGTCACGCTGCACACAGCATACTCTGATCGTGAGTTCGCGACGTGCGCCTTACACACGCGGAGCTAGCGAGCCGCGCCGTCGCGAAGAGCTAGACTACCGGATACACGGACACGGCGCACGAGGACAACGGCCAGGCAGGGCTCCTCGACGACAGCACCTTGATTCTTGGCTTCTTATGAATTGCGATCACCGATCAGTTGTTTAGGCCCAAGGTATTTTTTTTCCTTTTTATTTTTAATCCAAATTAATTATTTGTATAGTATTCCAAACTTTCAGTACTTTATACCCATATAGTCATATTTTTCTTCTAATTTAGGTTTTAAAATTTTAAATGTTACCGAAGAAACATTTGTTATGGGTGAGAAAATAAAACGAATATATTATTTTTTTAATCTACATTGTTCTTCGATAATTATCATACATCTACAAATATATTATTTAATCTACATTGTTCCTCGATAATTATGAGACATGTTAAATTAAAAATATGTTATTGAATTTGCTTTCGTTTTACAAGTAAAATTAGCGCCTATATATTATAAGATTTTATACATGGTCAAGAGGGGCCGTTGCGATGAGATCGCCATAGGGCCCTTAAAAACCTAGGACCGGCACTGCTCGCGTTGCCTCCTCCTCCGCCCCTTTCTCCCTCCCTACATGCCTCCTCCTCCGCCCTCTCCCTCCCCGTCGAGCACCCCGCGATCATCCTCGACCCTGGCCCTCCTCCTCCTCGCCCCGGCCGCCGACCACCGCCACAGCACGCTAGGATTCGCCGGAGCTCCGGCAGCCCTAGCACGCCCGCGGTGGCCGTCTTGTTCCCCTCCCCCTCTCGTCGGAGCTCCGCCATGGCCATGCTCATCGGTGACGCCGAGACACCCCCGCCCCTCTTTGGTCCAGCCGCCTCCACTGCCACTAGAGCTCCAAACCGTCCGGCCTCCTTCCCCACAGTCTGGGCGGCCTGTCTTCCCCCGGCCAGCCCCTTCTATGCCCACCGGTGAGGAGATCTACTAATCCTAGCCGCCGCCGCAATCTTCTCCGTGTCCGGTAGCCGCCGCCACCACCTCTTCTTCTCCGTGTCCGCTGGGTCATAGGCGTGGGCAGGTGCGGATGTGGTCGGGAGCGCACGCATGGGCTAGGGGAGGATGCAAGCACGAGGTGGAAGACGGGTCACGCGTGACCCATCGTTTAATTGAGTTTGCGATTATGAACGCGCACAGTCATAAGTGAAGTCTGAAGTACATATAACGTATGGCCCTCTTCCGTGTGGTAATACTAACAACCTCTGTCTTCTCTTGCAGTGTTCAAGTACGCCATGGACCAGCACTCGGTGGTGCAGGCGATGGCGGCGAGCTACACGGCGTGCAGCTAGGCCAACAGCCTCGGGGTGTGGACCTCCGGCGACGACAGGGTCACCCTCAACACGTCGGGCACCTGGTGGTTCTTCTGCGGGGTGGGCGATCACTGCCAACAGGGCATGAAGTTCAACGTCGCAGTCCTCCCGGCAGTGGTTCTCTCCCCTTCGTCGCCACCGACGCGTGATCAGGGCGGAGGTGACGCAACGGGGCTCGCCAGTGCTCAAGGCGGAGGTCTTGTAGCAGCGGGGCTCGCCGCTGCCGCCGGCGGTCACGCTCTTGTTCTAGGCATCGCTTTCATCCAGCCGTCGTCGTCGTCCATGCACTGCAGTGACGGATAACTCCAAATATGTGTGTCCTGGTTTGTAATTTGACGCATTCTTCATGCTACCAATAGATGATGAACACAATAACATAAATAAATTCAAGAATAAATCCAAGTAAATATGGACATCCTCTGAAATATTGAGCCGATAGATAACAAGTTTAATGAATTAATGAATTCACCAACAGATAATTCGCACGTTGCCAACCACTAAGGCCCCGTTTGGCACACACTACCGGAAACAGTCATTTTGCCGTGTGCCACAGGCACTCGGTAAACCCCAAAAAACACTCGGCAAAGGATTTGCCGAGTGTAACACTCGGCAAACAGCACACGACATCTACAGTGCCGGCAAACGGCTCTTTGCCGAGTGTTTTCTCTCGTGCACTTAGCAAAAACTTTACCGAGAGCTGAAACCGACGCTCGGTGAAAAAAAAGTAACGTGACAGAGCGGAGACGGTCATGACTCATTTCTCGAGTGTTAAATCTCAGGCACTCAGCAAACTTTGCTTCTTTGCCGTGTGTCACAGTCCAGGCACTCAGCAAACCCTTCCTCCTTTGCCGTGTGTCACACTCCAGGCACTCGGCAAACCTTGCTTCTTTGCCGTGTGTCACAGTCCAGGCACTCGGCAAACCCTTCCTCCTTTGCCGTGTGTCACAGTCCAGGCACTCGGCAAACCCTTCCACCTTTGTCGTGTGTCACATTCCAGGCACTTGGCAAACCTTCGTCCTTTGCTGAGTGTCGAATACCAGGCACTCGGCAAACATGTCCCAGAATGCATAGAATTTTGGCTTCTTTGCCGAGTGTCATAGCGCAGACACTCGATAAAGAAGCCATTTTTGTCCCAGAATGCACAGAATTTTGCCACGTGTACACTTTGCCGAGTGTTTTAACCCTAGCACTCGGTAAAAGGCCTCTTTACCGAGTGTTACACTCGGCAAAGCTGCCACAAATAATCAGTTTATTAGGTTCTATTGCAGCCATGTACCACATTCAAATAAACATCACATCCATTATAGATAGTCACAATAGGCATCACAGACAGTTCATATAGATATATCGACAACACATAAATGCAAATAAACTTCAGAATCACAAGTAGGTTCATTCATAACCACAAATAATCATCGGTAATCCATAAATGCAAATGCAAATAAAATCACAAGTAGTCACTTAGGCCACGAGTTCCACTGCGACAGGGCTGGGTCATGAGGCTCATTCGATGCCACCGATTGATGCTACACAAAGGAGAAGAGATTGCATGTGTGAGGCAAGATTAAACAACATGTATGGTTCCTCTGCTGCCTAACTAGTATAACCCTTGCAACTATCAGCAATATCTTCTTAGTTGCATTGTGCTCTAGTATGATTGCTTAAGTACTAGTTGGTAACAAACATATAGCATTAGTCACTAAGTTTCTAGTGTCTTGGCATTTTTGTAAGATTGATTCTGCATAAACTAGATTATAAGGTTGTAAAGCGACTCACAGTGCTTGAAACAAAATTTGGAACAGGTTGAGGAGGAGGGACTGGAAATGGTTGTGGAGGTTGACCGATTGCAGCATAAACACCCCTTATATATTCAAACATCTGTAGCTCCATCCTCTGTCGCTCTGCCTCCATCCTCTGCCGCTCTGCCTCCATCCTCTACCGCTCTGCCTCTATCTTCGCCTCTAGCTCCTCCCGGCGCCTCGTTTCTTGTTCTAGCTGAGCCTACAATATTTCATCACAATGTTACAATGCAATGCAAAAGTATGTAAAAATCAATGAATGCTAAATAAAATAGAAATAACCTGGAGTGCGTTCATCTAGAACTGTGTAGAGTCTGGCCGTGGGCGTATCGCCGGACTGGAACCTGTGCTCCATGCTCGAATTTGGGAGAGAGTGCGAGTACTGGGCATGTCGATGGTGTCGTCGTCAATCCAGAACCGACCATGCTTCATGCCTCCTCCCACCCTCATGACCACTTCTCCATCAAGGTCATGGGCGCTCGGATCGTACTCTGGGCCATGGACCTACCTTGCCATCGATGTGCATCCATCGAGACGGCTGTGGACGGACTCTTTGCTGTACGCCGAGGGCGGGTCCTCCGGGTTATAGGCGACATCGGACGTCGCCTTCCCCTTGTGGGCCAAAGCATATGCCACGAACTAGGAGCAAGGCTCGCCACCATGTGACGCCGACTGCAAAAAAAAGCAATATGATTAGAAATTATGTAGAGTTGAGCGTTAGAATAAAGAAATGAATTTGCGTACCCATCTAGCCACGTATTCTGAGAGGTTGAGGTTGCCTTGATGGTGTGGTGCTCCCGGCATCAGTAAACGCCGCTCCCAGCAAGCGTTGTGATTCTCCTCCCATGTGGGGTCGCACCACATGTCCACCATCCGGGCCCAGCACTGTAGATTGTAGGCGCACCACCACGGAGGCACCTACGTCATCAAGTATATGACATATAAGAAGATAAAATTAAGAGTAATTAATCTCAGAAAAAATAAGTATTAATGTTCTATATTTACCTTCAGGTATTGTTCCGAGGTCAGGCTCATGGTTCTTGCTGCCCTTATAGGGATCCTCTCTCTAAGAAATTCCGCGTGGTATTGGATCACGGCCTGGATGCGCGCCACGCAGTGCATGTCCTTGACAAGTTTCTTGGTGGCTTTGTCAGCCACAGCATCCGCCTTGGCCTCGTATCCCTCCTCGCATCTAAAGAAATCCTGCATATAGACGCGATGTATCCAGTCATTATTTCAAGAATGTCCAATCAATGCGATGTATTGAGCAATGTAGTGCGAAAAAGACTTACCCAAAGCTCGGCCTTGACATGCTACGCCTTGTCGGTGAAACACCTGCCATCCCGATCAGTGGTGTCGGGGATGGCGGCATAGTGGGCCCACGTGTGGGCCGGCTCGACAGTTCCGCCAAACTGCACCAGGCCAGGGAACTTTTCCTTGATCAAAAGACCAAGCATGCGGTTCACATGGCGTGCGTGATCACCCCCACCAACCTTCCTCCAACCCCTACCCAAGTGATTAAGATAAATTATTAGTTTCTATTATAATTTTGAACATATTAAATGAAAAATTAGTGATAACATATAAAGTTACTTACTTGTCTTCATCGGGTTGAATCAGCGGGCGTCTCACAAGAGGTATCGGTCGTCTCTGAAGGGTCGAGGGACCTCGCAACCACACACACGATGAAGTAGAGGAAGAGGTACCCCCTGTCTCCTCCTCCATCCCTGCCTACTCCATCCCTGCCTCCTCCTCCTCCACCCCTGCCTCCTCCTCCACCTGTACCTTCTCCTCCACCTATACCTCCTCCTCAGAGGATGAGTGAGCGGAAGGTAACTCAAACGGCGATGAAGGTACATGCGATGGTGGCCTCGTCTTGCCTCCACCCTTCCCTCGACCCTTGGGTCTACCTCGAGGTCTCTTTCTGGACCCCTCAGCTGCATCGGACCCTTTACTCGTCGCTGTCGCTTTTGAGTAAAGCGACATTATCCTCCTCATACCGCCCACCATTGTTCAATCACCTACAATTAAAAAGAGTAAACCAATTAGCATAGATAATACATCAAAATAGATGCAAAATAAACAAAACATACTTAGAAAATAACATGGTATGACAAATAATAAATCAATTAGCATGGATCATACATGTATTAGAAATAATCATCATCATTGAGATTAGCTGGATCATAGGTCTTATCATCACTATCACGCATGTCAATATAATCATCCCCGTTCTCCGAAGGAGGAATGTCGTCATCACCGTCGTTGCTTAGATGTAATCGCTGAAGTAATTCTAAGTCCTTCACATTTTGAACCTCGTCTCCGGTGTCCTCTCAGCACCACTTTCATTGTCTACTTCCATACCCTGAGCTTCGGTTAAGTCTATCTCAAAACTCCCTTTGATCCCATCTTCTTGAAAGAACTCTCCGTCATATGTGTTGGGGTCTATGTTGTAATCTTAATTGTTTGGGACAGGTAGTTTACCGTGTGGCGATACCTTGTACACAACATCCCAACCCTTAAGATGGTCTATAGTTTGGCACGGGTATGAGAGATAATAAACTTGCGTTGCCTGTTGAGCCACAATATAGACATCATCTCCTAGTAAGATGGATGATTGTCGAATTTCGACTAGCCCAAGATTAGGGGTCCGCCTCACTACTTCAGGATCAAACCAATGGCATTTGAATATAACGGGATTAAGAGGTTTGTAGCCATGAAACATGAGTTCATATTTTTCTTCAATTCTTCCGTAATACTCAACCCCATCTAAGCCTTGCGTAAAAACTCCAGTATTTGTGGTTCTTCGATTGGGCCGACTCTACTTGTGGCTTGTTGTGTGAAAGTGATATCCATTCATGTCATAACCGGTAAATGACCTGACCCTATAGGCACAACCATCGGCAACCTATATCAACTCGGCACTCATAGATGCATCGGTTTGTCCCTACAAGTTCAAGCAGGGTAGTTCGTTATATTAGTCGCACGTACGAGCAACTTGTAATGTCAAACTAAGTATGAGCCAAAATGGACAGTACCTTCTGTTTGAACCAAGAAATGAAATCGGGCATTCCATTTCCCGCACCCTCTCTAAGAAGGGTCGAAGTTTCCTACGGGGTAGGTTCCCTTGATTCACGCCAGAATCGTTCATGAAATTCCCTATACCAACGAGAAACAAGGGAGTTGGACACAGAATTGTGACTACTTGAGAAAAAGTTTGTTGAGAACTTACAGCATGTACGGATCCACTTCGGATAGGTTGGTCACACATATAGCATAATAGTGCGCCACTCTTCATGTTTCAAGGTCTTGTTAGTTGCACCACTTGCACTTACTAGTTGCCCTCAGAAAATGTTAAGGTTCGATTCATCTTCGCCAGCATTATAACGAGGGAGTGGATTATACACGCTAGGAAGGTTGTCAGCATAGTATTTTGTTGTGAAGTTTGACACCTCCTCTAGAATGTATGCCTCTGCTATGGATGCTTCAATTTTGCATTTATTTTTACATTTAGTTTGAAGAACCTTTTGAAATCTCTCAATTGAATAGCACCAACGGCCCTGCATAGGCCCCCCCATTCGTGCCTCATACGGGAGGTGCAAAATCAAATGCTGCATCGGATTGAAGAAGCCAGGTGGAAAGATCTTCTCCAACTTGTAGAGCAACACATGCGCCATTCTTTCCATGTCTGCAATCACGGTACGAGATAACTCCTTAGCACAAAGCTGGTGGAAGAAATTGCTCAACTCTGCCAGCACTATCTAGACATGCTTAGGGACATAGCCTTGAACCATCACCGGCAGTAGCCGCTCAAGCCATATGTAGTAGTCATGGCTCTTGAGCCCGTTGATTCACAAAGTAGCTAAGTTCACTCCCCTCTTCAGATTCACTGCATACCCATCAGGGAACATTAACGTTTGGAACTATTCTAGTACTTCCCTCCTTTGGGCCCTTGTTAGAACGAAATCGACCTTAGGCTTTTTCCATGACTTCCCACCCCTAGGAGGCGCCATGTCTAGCTTTGGTCTATTGCATAACCTCGCCTGATCCACTCTAGCCTTAACATTATCCTTTGTCTTATCAGGAATGTCCATGATTGTACCAAAAATTACCTCAGTGATATTCTTTTCAGTGTGCATTACATCAATGTTATGTGTAAGTAGAAGGTCATCAAAATAGGGGAGGTTCCACAAGCACAACTTGAAAGTCCATGCATGTTCCTAACCATATCCCAGAAAATGATCTCCTTGGTCATTGACCTCAAGAGCGTCTAACTGAGCACGAACCACGGCACCAATCATCATCTGGGGTGCAGGGCCTTCAACTACTACATCTTTCATAAAGTTCTTGATGTCTCGTCTAAATGGATGGTCAAGAGGGAGGAATTCTCGATGTTTGTCGAACAAAGAATACTTGCCACCCTTCGTCTACCAAATGAACATCAGAGACGCCTTGCATACTGGGCATGAGAACTTCCTGTGAACACACCAGCTGCATAATATCCCATACGTCGGAAAGTCATGCAGGGAGTACTAGTACCAAACATACATTTTGAAGTTTGTCTTTGTAGCTCAGTCATATGTCCATACCCCTTCCTCCCATGCACGGACCAAATCATCAATCAAAGGCTCCATGTACACACTCATATTATTCCCTGGGTATTCAGGAATTATCAACGACAAGAATATGTTCTGCCATTGAAAGAGGACGCTAGGGGGGAGATTGAGAGGGATAACGAACATGGGCCAACAAGTGTATGAGGCAGCCGCCATTCCATAAGGATTGAACCCATCTGTTGCCAACGCAACACGTACATTACGAGCCTCTGGAGCTTTCTCATGATGAATCATATCAAACCTTGTCCATGCTTCACCATCGAATGGATGCACCAGCTTCTCAGGATTGTATCGACATCTGTATTTGTGCCATGTCATCTGTTTTATGGATTCCTCAGTCATATAAAGCCGTTGGATCCTCGATATGAATGGAAGGTACCATAGGATCTTCACGGGGATGGCGAGCTGCCTCTTCTGACCATCACTAGAGTCTACCTCTAGGAACCTAGACGATTTACACTACACACAGTACTTTGCTTCTGCATGTTCTTTCCTAAATAAGATGCATCCCTTCGGACAAGCATGTATCTGCTCATATGGCATCTTACGTGCACGAAGGAGTTTCTGTGCCTCATACATGCTCTTTGGCAGGATGTGACCATCCGGGAGCAGACTACCAACAACTATTAGCATAACATCGAAGGCTTCCCGACTCAAGCTAAATTGGGACTTTACGGCCATTAGGCGTGCAATGGCATCCAGTTGAGAAACGTTGGCATACCCGTGAAGGGTTGTGCCACAGACAACATATCGTAATACGCCTTTGTGGTTGGCTCTGGCTCCTCCTCCCTATGTCCTTCATCGAAGTGTGCTTCATGATAGTCATTTAACATGTCTCCTACCCTGGCATCAGCATCATAATCCTTGATGCGTTGTCTCACGACCTCGTTTCTCACACGATCGGATTCACCATGGTAGATCCATCGGGTATAGTCCATCATAAATCCATTCTTGCAAAGATGTTTACCCATGACCACCTTTGTTTGTCGACGCGTGTTTGCACAAATGCTGCAGGGACACCAAGTGCCATGCACTCCTTTAACCCTTGCAAATGCTAGTTCCAAGAAAGCATCAGTCTTCTCAATCCATTCATCAGTGAATGAACTCGGACTAGAGTGGCCCGTGTACATCCACTCACGGTCATCCATCCTCTAACATATCAGTAAGTAATATAAAAATCAATTGCATCTATAGGTTCCTATACTATCTAATAGGTGAAGATAGGTCCTAATCCTACCCAAGGATGTGTAGATAGGGTTAGTTTCCATGCTCTACTCCTGTCTGAGACAGAATTTTGGCAGCACCTCCCCGTTGTTCTCCAAATACACGTCCTGGCAGGGAGATTATGTATACGGAGAACAACAGGGAGATGCTGCTGAAACTTTATCTCAGATCCGAGTAGAGCATGGAAACTAACTCCATCTACACATCCTCGGGCTGTCCAAAAAACATGGATAATTCGAAATAGATACGGTTATAGATATGCAAAGATCTGCATATTTCCAACCGTATCTCTTTCGAACGGGGGACGCCTAGCTAGGTTACGTGATATACGAACATGATATGGAAAGAGGGGTGTAGGATGCCTCACCTTGTTGTCCTACAAAGTGACGAGTCGAGGACGGTGGGGAATAATCCTTGCAATAGCCTCTCCAGCAACAAATGAACATAATAGTGTCAATTGTAAATTTCAGCAGCACCTCCCCTACACGATGAGGTAACCAAAACATGCAACAAACCAACGGCATGATGGCCGACAACCACATACACATCAAACCAATGGCACAATGGCCGACAACCACATACACATCAAACCAATGGCACAATGGCCGACAACCACATACACATCTTATACCTTGCAAAACCACAGCAAGTTGAAGGTGTGGGGCGGCGGGAGGGCAAGGCAGACGGCGACTGCAGGGCGGGGCAAGGAGCGGCGGCCGCGCAACCTATTAAAACATAAAACAAGCCATGCCACTTGTCTGCTGAAATTAAATCAATCTTGGAAGTACATATCCAATACATTAGACAAGTACAAACCCCAACCATTCTAACAATAGTCCAAGGAAGGACTTTATCTGGGAGAGTTAATTTCAACTGTAGCAAGCACTACAGGATACAGGATCTTTGCCGAGTGCCAGGGGCACTCGACGAAGCGCCAAAAACATAAGGCAAAGGGTTTGCCGAGTGTTACACTCGGTAAACGACACTTGGCAAACCCTGTTACGGCAAACGCTAGTTTGCCGAGTGTTTTTTGTTGCGCACTCGGCAAAGACGTTGCCGAGTGCAAAAAAACACTCGGCAAACTTTTTTTCGAAAAAAAAACAAGCCGGCCGCAGCCGCCGCCACGCCACTAAGCCCGCCACCGTCAGGACCACCACCACGCCGGTGCCACCGGGGAAGAAGGCCCCACCCCACGTGCCGCCGTAGCCGGGGTTGCTCGATCCACCACCGGATCCACCGCTCCTCCCTCCGCCATCGCCGGATCCGGTGGTGGGGGAAGGCCAGATCCGCCATAGCAGGGAAGAAGGGGGAGGGGCACCGGATCTGCCAATTGTGGAGGTGCTCTAGCTTGCTGGTGGTGGGGGAAGGCCAGATCCGCGCTCGGGGAGAGGGAGAGCGTCGTCGCCTGCAGGGGAGAGGGAGGGCGACCACCACCTGTGGGGGAGATGAAGAGGAGAGGGGCCACGTCGGAGAGGGAGGGGAGGGGTGCGCTGGAGAGAGAGGGGAGAGGCGCGTCGGAGGAGGGGAGGGAGGGGAGCGGCGTGGTGGCGCTGGAGAGAGGGCACGGGTGGATCTGGGGAGGAGAGAAGGTAGGGGAGGAGAGAGGGAGGGAGGGGTGCGCCAGAGGAGGGGAGGGAGGGGAGCAGCGGGATGACGCTGGAGAGAGGGCGTGGTGGGTGGATCTAGAGAGGAGAGAGGGCGCGGGCGGATCTTGGGAGGAGAGAGGGTAGGGGAGGAGAGAGGGAGGGAGGGCACACCGAGAGGGAGGGAGGGGCGCACCGGAGGAGGGAGGAGGGAGCGGTGTGTGGCGCTGGAGAGAGGGGCGTGGCGGGCCGATCTAGGGAGGAGAGAGGTGCGTGGGCGGATCTTGGGAGGAGAGAGGGCAAGGGAGGAGAGAGGAAGGGAGGGGCACGCCAGAGGAGGGGAGGGAGGGGGGGCTGGCTGGCTGGAGAGAGAGGCGGGCGGGCGGATATGGGGAGGAGAGAGGCGGGGGGGAGGAGAGAGGGTGTGGCGGGCGGTCCTGGGGAGGAGAGAGGGCGCGGGCGGGCCTGTTAATTAATAAGATTTTTTTTCCTTTGCCGAGTGTCCTAGATCTGGACACTCGGCAAAGTTTTTTTTTCCATTTTTTTTCTTCTCTTTCTTTCCAGAAAAAAGATTTTATATCTTTGCCGAGTACAAAAAAACACTCGGCGAACCCCTCTTTGCCGAGTGTTTTTAGCTTGACACTCGACAAACCTCCGATTTTGCTGAGTGTTTTTTTTGCCAAGTGTTTTTAGCGCAGCACTCGGCAAAGATCTTGTTCGCCGAGTGTCCGAGGAAATACACTCGGCAAATTTGACTTTTCCGGTAGTGAAGACAAGGCTGTAGCTAAAAGAAACTAACAGTCAAGCATGAGGAAGAAAGCTGAGCTACAAATATTCTGGCTTTGGGCATCAACAGTTTACAAAAAGCTGAGCAAGAAAGTATACATGCTAAAAAGACGCCTGTTAACCAAAGCTCAGAATTACGCAACACTTTCTTGCTCAACTTTTGTTTAGCAAAGGCATCAATTTTAACCCCATTTTTTCTAAACTATTTTGTTTAGCAACAATGAGTACACTACCAAAAATGGAAGAAAATGATTGGCTATCGCTACCAAAAATGGGTAAGGGTAACATTACAGCATAAGAAATTGGTTTGTCTTATCAACTGCAAATTAGTACACTGAATCTACGGATTAGAAGTTGCAATGTGAACAAGTTTAATTAATTGGAGTAAATTAGGAAGCCTAATTCTAAATTATGTCCTAAGGCCTAATGTAGTCAAATCCTTTTATCTTGGTTTACTAGCAAACAAATCATCAACAACAGGCTATTGGTTTCAACATTACATAATTTAACAGAAAATTGATATTAGAAATGGAATGGAAATTGGGGGGGGAGGAGGGGCTCACTTGGACCGGGGAGGGCGCCAGGCATAGGGCTACCCGACGAGGGGGTGGCCAGGCAAGGGGGACAACCCGACGCCTGCCGCTGGGAGGCAGGGGCGTAGGGTGGCCGGGCAGCTGTGCGGCTGCGAGAGGGACGTCGTGCCGAGGGCCGGGAGGGGCCGGAGCGCCGGGATGGCGGGGCCCGGCGGCAGCGGCAAGGGAAGGCGGGGACCTAGCGGCGGGGGGGGGCGCCCGACGACGGGGGGTGGCGGCCCGGCGGCGCGGCACGGTGTGCGTGTGTGTGCGGGTGAGTGTGTGAGTGTGTGGCCGGCTAGGGTAAAAACCAAAGGGCTTTGCCGAGTGCCCGCGATTTGGCACTCAGCAAAGTAAAGGTATGCCGAGTGCCAAATTGCGGACACTCGACATTGTTTTTTTTCAATTTTTAACCGGTACGGTACTGGTAAGTGGGACCGGCTTGGTTATGTTGCCGAGTGTCCACTATATGACACTCGACAACTATATTGTTTGCCGAGTGTCGTGTAGTTAACAGTTGGCAAAATAAATTGATATTTAATGCCCACCTATCCTCCTTTTTCATAACGTATTTTTACTAAATTTGTTACGATGTAATTTGAAAATACCTTATCAAATTCACTCAACAATGCATATTTGATTTTTCTACAAATATTGTTCCATTATTTCATGCAGTTATAGCTCAAATTCAATTTATATCAATTAAAATTATATAATTGCAGTTAATAAATTAAAATTCTCAAACGGATCCGAAAAATTACCAAAATTTGACGTGAACCAATCTATGTTGTCTATTGCCTATACAAAAAGTTTTGAAGTCAAACCCCAATTCGACCGTAACTTTGACTCCAAATCTTACCGGATCCTTCTCAACGCTACGATTCTTCTTCGGAGATGCTTCGGTTTGTAAGCGTCGTACGTGACAAAATGGGCGAAACCTTCTCAATTTTTTACCACAGCCTCCATGTATGATATCATGAGATTTTGACAAATCTCGTGATTTTTAGACTTCGTTTGTTTTTTTAGAATTTAAAAACCATTCGGCCACACGTTCATGGTCGTGTTTCTGAACAAAATGTTCGAAATTTCTTTTCATTTCCCGGGTAAGGCCTCAAAATGGACTCAATAACATGAATATCATTTTTCCACTCATTATATTCCATTATTTGAATTACTTGCGGTTCAAATTTGACTTATACCAAAAAAATCCTTTAAATGCAATAAATTAATTAAATATACCAAACAGATCGAGAAATATACCAAATTTTAACATGTAGTACCACATGTTGTATGTGGAGAGTAGAAAAAGTTCAAAGGGCAGGAGAGGAAAAATAGTTTTGGCTTTGTCGAGTGCCTATAAAAAACACTCGGCAAACTTATAATTTTGCCGAGTGCTGGAGAAAAACACTCGGTAAAGTAGCACTTTTGCTAACGGCCGGCACATCGTCAAACGGCCGTCGCACGTACCGGTCACGTGATAGTATTTTGCCGAGTGTCAATTCATTACCGAGTGCCGCCTTGTTGTTTGCCGAGTGTCTGATATACTACACTCGGCAAATCGGGTTTTTTACCGAGTGCAATATGAATGCCGAGTGTCTTCTTCACTACACTCGGCAAATCAGCTCGTTGCCGAGTGTCCAATAGAATGCACTCGGCAAACAAAAAAAACACTCGGCATATTTACTGTTTCTAGTAGTGACGGCTCCACTTCACTAGTGAAGTCAATTTTTTTTAGCTCCACGAACGGCTATCCCGGTGAAGCTGAAGCCGTTTTAGTACCACGTTTGATAAAACAGCTCCTTATAGTAGACAAAAAGGGATGAAAAGTCCATACTATCCTTGTCTTTTTTATTTTTTTCTACTGTATTTTCTTCTTGTTCTTCCTATGTTTGGCTTCACCCTCCCAGCAGCCAGCACCCGAGCTGTGCTCCCAAGTGGCAGGTGGCCCCGTACCACACTCCCCGACGGCCACACCTGAGCCGCATGCCCGCGCCGGCGTGCCCAGGCGGCTGCGTGCCCCTCTCTGCGCACCCTCCTCATCGGACCCTCCCGCCGCCCTCCCTGGCGCGCTGTCGGCGGCTGCCCACGCCGCCCTCCCCGACCCCCGGCGCGCCCCTCCCCAGCATCCGTGCGCCCTCCCCACCACGCCCCTCCCCAGTGGCCGTGCGCGCCTGTGCCCCCAATAGGGGCAAAACAGGTCTCTCACTCCTCCCGGTGCCCACGTGGCCAAGGTGAAACCACTATTTTTTTTGCTCCATCCCATCTCAAATCTCTGTGAGAGCACGTTTTAAGGGACTTCACCAGTGAAGCTATTTTAGTAGAAAATGACTCCAAACGGCTTCTGAAGCCGATGGAGAAGTCCTGTCGAATGGGATCTAAAACAATAACATTGTTAAAATTTTTAATAAATTTAGTTCAATTCTAGAATAAATTTAGAAAACTACAAACATTCTCATTAAGTCAGAAACTTGAATTCAGGTGGACAAATAACTAGTTGATCTATCTCAACTCACCATTAATAAGCAATACACAATTGAGGTTTGGACATGGAGTCTATCATAACGTTGCCTTTGTCCGTGGTGAATATAAAAATTCTAGGACTACGTGAAAGGACATGTAGTCTAGTAGTTATAAGAGCCTCAGTAGCATATCAAGTCATGGGTTCAACTCCCCATAGGAGCGAATAATATTCTAGAATTTAACAGCATTACGCTTTCAATGGTAGGCGACGTTTCGGTCAACAGCGAGATGTCTACGGTGGCTTCGTCGATCTCAAGGATTTGCCGGCCAAGTCTTTGAAGATACATATAGGGATAGGATTTGCGTGAATGCGTTCATAAGAGTGAATATGCGTGTGTTGTGAGTGTCTAAGTTGTACTGTATAATGAAAAAAAATATAGGATACGAATGAGCATCTACCTATCTGTTGATAGATTTTGCCCATAGAAATCTGTTGACTTATGGAGCATCTATTTAACAATTGACAGCTGATTCGATCCTGAGTAAAAAAGAGGCCACTCAGTCTCAAGATCGTGGGCCGGTCAACTTGAACACGTCGCTAGGTCCTCTACCGAAACGGGGAGATAATTCTGCAGCACTCCACTCCTCAGCGAACGAACAATATTTTTCTTTCACAGCAATCAACGTAAACATTAGCATAAGCTAAATTTTAGGGAAACGAATAGAGCCAATAAAGATGCAAGGGGTAGAAACGTGAAACCAAAAGACGCACAGGGCAGCGCAGAATTCGAAAATTCGATTTGATGGTTATCGAGTCCGGCAGCTGGGTTACCTGGTCTGGCGTGTGGGTTGCGGACCTGTTAAAAAAATATTGGCAGCACACAAAAGCTGCACACATCTCAAAGCATGATCCTATGGTCAACAATTCAATAGATTTTGTACCAAGAAATCTGATGACAGATAAATAACAAAAATTCTTATTTAAATATCATAAATATGATGCTTATCAGCTATGTTACAGTATTTTTCTCTCACAACAAACAGCATCAGTCGGCTTATCAGTCGCAAAAACCATCAGCCGAACACAGCCCGAAAGAAATTTTCCCTTTACGCTTCACCAACTAGCCCGATTGAGCACTCAGGGTCGCCAGGCGGTGGATCTGCCACTGCCCTTTCGTCGAGATGAAAATGTGCTTGGATCACCTGATTGGGTGATTTGGACCAAAGATGTGAAAGCTACGACAATAAGAAGTATCCATGGTAGAAAAAACAAATATCCTATTTTCTAAAATCGAATGGCCTGTTTTGACACAATGAGAGGATAGTTGAATTGAAAACACACATAAATAGATGCCTATGTGAGTTAACCAATTAAAATCTTACATGTCTATCGTTCCACACAAAATGAGGTACCTAACTCGAGAGGGCTCACCTTTTAACCAACCGAGAGAAACACCTTACTCCCATCCTCCATCTCGGTCTTCTTCTTTCTACACCAATCCGTCCCACCCCACGCAATTTTCCATGCCCGCCTCTCCAACGCCTCCACCTCACAGCACTGTTGCATTGGCTCCGAAGTTGGTGAGGCTCGTCCTTCCTCTCCCACTATCCCTCCCCACTTCCCCTTCTCTATTTCGTCCATGACAGCCCCCACCACCGCCCCATGCTAGCCCGTCGACAGCCCCCACCACCGCCCCATGCTAGCGGTGCCCCTATCGCTGGTAGTACCGCTTGCCACTCCACTCCCTCTCTCTCCTACTCCTAATCAAAGGAGGAGGAAACCTAGACCTCGCGTCTGCCACTGGCTCTGCACAACTAGATGTCCTCTATGGCCTCGCTTGCCTCCCCTCCAACAACCACCACCACAGGTCCGACCACCTCCTTACGCTCCCCTCCCCTTGTAAGGTCGCATGCCATTGAAGGCCTCCCCGGCCTGGCCCAAAGCGCAAAACCCTAACCTCCTAACCCTAACTAGAACTCGCCGAAGATGGTAAAGGTGGTGGCCAGTGTAGGAGGCATTGGCAGATGGAAATGGAGATCGCCGAAGTTGGGTTGGTTTACTTCTTTTCTTCTTCCTTCTTACTTCCAAGTTGAACCCAATTTTTCTTTCCATTTTCTGTTGACTGGTTTGGTTTCAAACCTGTCGGTCAATAAAACCACACAGACCAAACAATAGGTACGTGTTTGTCTGGGTCATGCTTGGTTATGAAAGAAACCAGAAAAACGATCACATATGTCTCTCCTTCTCTAATCCTCTATTCCTCCATCTGCAAAGCAGAGGCACATCGCCTGATGTCGCTCCGACGAAGAACAAACCTGATTCGGTGTGCAAGGCCCTGCTACATGCCTTCACAAGTCTACCCATCATGACTTTGTGGAGCACTGGCCGTTGCTACCATGTCCTCGATCAGCTGCCAACACTTGAAACCCTAGCCACGCGTTCGTGCCCTGCACCACAAAGCACTATGACACTCTAGAACCTCCACCAAGATCCCATGCGGTCAATCTTGTGTGCTGCACTCTGCCACTCGGCGCGATGCCTCGTCTGCCAGCACATCTTGTTCGACCCACGTAAGCACCAGCACTGCCACTAGCAGCTCGAGCTCAGCTTCCTTGCTATTGTTGGTGATGGAGGTGGCGATAATAGAGACAATGTTGCTCGATAGATGTTGGAAGGAGAGCAAGCTATCACATCGGAGCAGCGGTTGCCCACATCTGAGGAGCATAATCAATTGGGGCTTGTGGTAGTAGTTCTCAACGAACTTGAAGGAGTGCTCAGTGGGCGGCGCATCGACCAAGGCCGCTATCATTGGGAATGAACTCAACCATATGAGGTGTGGCTGCTGCCATGGGATGATCTTCATGATATTCTCTCGACAACATCCTCCATCACCTCGAGCACTACTGGTATCATGCTCATGAGAGTCCCTTGCATTTGTTCGAGCATGATTGTCGCTATCACGTGACCATGGCTTGGTGTCGTATTTGTTACTAACCAGCTTTTCAAAAACCAGCTCAACAGCTGAGGTGTTTGTTTTAGCTTCCTACTTCTAGTTGGCAGAAGTTAGATAAAAGTTGAAACAAGCCCGATGAATGGGAGTACGAATACGCATGCCGGTATGACATCACTCCTAGAACTACTGGAGGCCGCGGCTTTGCCGAGTGTTTTTACACTCGGCAAAGGCTTTGCCGAGTGTAGCACTCGGCAAAGGGTCTTTGCCGAGTGCTTTTTATCGGGGCACTCGGCAAAATAAAAAAAAATTTGCCGAGTGTTTGGGGCAGCACTCGGCAAAATATTTCGGCCGTTGTGGCGCCGGCCGTTAACGGTTATTTTGCCGAGTGCCCGACCCAGCACTCGGCAAAAAAAAATTTATTTTTTTTTAAATTACTTTGCTGAGTGCCCCACTCGGCAAAGTTTTTTTTATTTTTTTTAAAAAAAGTACTTTGCCGAGTGCCCCTGCCCAGGCACTCGGCAAAGTTTTTTTATTTTTTTTAAAAAAAAGTACTTTGCCGAGTGCCCCTGTCCAGGCACTCGGCAAAGTTTTTTTATTTTTTTAAAAATAATTTCTTTGCCGAGTGCCCCTGTTTAGGCACTCGGCAAAGAATTTCTGAATTTTTTAAAAAAAATACTTTGCCGAGTGCCTGGGAAGGGGCACTAGGCAAAGTAATTTAAAAAAAATAAAAAAAACACCGTACATAAACAGAAAATATAATTGTTCAACATCAAAGTTCAACATCACAAATGCAGACACCGGAGATAACAGGAAACAGAGGGCCTGACACACACAAGCTGTAGTTGTCGAGCATAAAAACAGGGGCGTGAGCCACGCTCGTCCGTCAGTCCCAACCGGTCTACCTGGAGATGGAACCATGTGGCTGACAGGGGCTGGACCCACCGTACATAAACAGAAAATAGGATTGTTGTAAGATCTCTTGAGTTGAGTTTGTCATTTGGAGGCATATAATGTAAATGAACCATTCTGTAAGAACCATCTTCAGTATAGTAAAGCCCCATATTAGAATCCAGACTGCACCAAGAATGGGTGATAAGTTTACTTACTTCAGTAATTAGGCAAGACCAGTGAGTTCTCATTGGTGCACTGGAGGGCACAAAATATGATGCCTGTTGTTATACTTATTGGATTTGAAGGAACAAAATATATGTTGAGTGAATCGACCATAACAAAACTAAATAGGAATTGCACTTGCCTACCAACTTCGTCACTGTCTCCAGTTTCCTTTTTTGCAAACCGTGAAAAGAACAGCATTGCCATCAATTCCAAAAGGATAAGAGCATGCTATAACAAAGATGAGGAAACTTTAGGATGCATTTGTGTCTTGAGGTGTACACGTACTCACGTAGCTAGTAGGAATATCTATTTTTCGAACAAAGGAATAGACTGGTAGTATAAGGAAAAGGGGCCCTATAAGAACTTATTACTCCCTCCATCCGTAAGTCTCCATCATCTGAGAAAAAAAGTTTTCCAAGAATCTCCGAGCGTATCATGATAAGGATACTAAAATAAGTAGAAGGAATGAGATTTGCAGTCATAAGGAAAACATAAACTGATACAGGCGATTAGACGCGGAGGTCACACTAAAACACTTCATGGTACTGTATGGCCCACACCAAACATAAGAAAAGAACAAAGTCAGCAATGTTTGGTTGTTTGATAAAAAAAAGTATATGTATACAACCTAATAACGAAGGAAAATGCATGAGATGTTCAGGACTTACAGATACAGATTGGTCATGATGCGACCTATGTATTGTCTATTGCTAAATAGGTTGTCCTAACTAACAGAAGCATTCATTAATTATGAGCAAATGACGAGTAATCAAACTGCATCATGTAGATAAAGGCCCAAAATGAGAATAGAGATTTATACAGGGAAAACTGACCTTCAAATTTGGAGGGAATAGGCTGCACAATGAATAGGTTGGTTCATATGAAACAAAGTAAAATAAAATGAGGTCTGCAGCTCCAAATCCAGAAGTAGGCAACCTGTAAGAAACCAAATGCTCTCTGCATTAAGGAATCAAGCGCGACCTCTCAATGTACTGGTACAAAATTACTGTTGAATCTATGAACTGTTGGCATCTAACCATAACAAAAATTTAATGCAAACAGAAATGGCAGGATGAGTACCTTAAATTCTAAAAACACTATTAATCTCGCATTCTCATTACTGAAAGAAGAAAAGTGGAGACCATAACCAGCATGAGGTTCCATTGTGAATCAAGATCTTGCAAATCTCCATTGACATATAACTGTAAAGATAAAGTGATTTGTAGCATAAAGTGATTTGTAGCATAAACCAACAATAGGGAAATGCTCTCCTCCTCCTTCTTCTTCCTTCTCCTTCTTCCTTTTTCTTCTCCTTCTTCCTCCTTTTTCTTCCTTCTTCTTCTTCCTTCTTCTACTTCATTCTTCTTCTTCCTAGTACCTCCTCCTCCTTCTCCTTCCAAGACGGATGCGAGCAAGGCTGGGGAGGGGCGGGCTGCGGGGATGGCCGGGGGCCACGGCGATGAGCAGGGGAGGGGTGCCCTGCGCGGGCCAAGGGGATGGGCTGGGAGCGGGCGTGGCCAGCACAAGACGCTGGAGATGCCAAGGAGGGAGGTGGCGCCATGCCAGGAGGCCAGCAGCGAAGGGCAACGTGGGGAGGGCAACATTGGTGGTGGGCCAGTGAGTGGGCAAGGGTCACAGAGACTTCTTGTGTGTGCGCATGATGTGCAGGCAAGGCGGATGCGGCGTGTGGCATGGGCGCTGCAAGGGGGTCGGGGGCACAGGCAAATTTGAAGATAGGGTTTGGAGGGAGGGGTGAGGGTGGGCGTGTTGGGCCATTTAGGCCATGGCGCTTTTTGGATTTTCTTTGCCGAGTGCCCATCAAGGCGGGGCACTCGGCAAAATTTGTTTTATTATTTTTTAAAAAAACTTTGCCGAGTGTCATCCTTGGGCACTTGGCAAAAAAAATTATTTTCTGAAAACAAATTTTGTTGAGTGCCTCCCTCAATTTTGCTTTGACCTCTGGGCACTCTCGGCAAAATATTTTTTTTAGAGTGCTCCCATGGCACTCGGCAAAAAATCTATATTTTTATTTGGACCCAAATTTTTTGTGTAGCCTTGTGACATGATTTAAAAACTCTACTGTAAAATTTGGTGAAATTTTGATCCGACGCCACTACTTGCTCGAATTTCATTAATTTATTTACATGTTAAACACGACGTTGATTTTTCGATTGTATTTCAAATTTGAGCTTTGATTCCATGGAATGATGGAATTTGGTCATCCAAAATTGATATTCATGATATTTAACGTATGTTGAGATTTCATGTGACACATGATATCTCGAGCATCTACATACGCGTAACATATCATGAATATCAAAAGTGAATTTAAATTATATTAAATCATGGACCTCGAAAATCAGAAACTTGTGGAATTTGTGTTATACGCCGAAAAAATCAATGGTAAAAAATAAATTAATGAAATTGAGCAAAAAGTGGCGTCGGATTTCACCAAATTTGTAGAGTAGAGGTTTTGGCATACCGTCACAAGGCTATACAAAAAAATTTGTGTCCAAAATAAAAAATATATATATATTTTACCGAAAAGCCATGGGGGGCACTTTAAGCAAAATGTCTTTGCTTAAAGTCTTGGGGCCAGAGGCACTCGGCAAAATTTGTTTTCAAAAATAAAAAAAAATTGCCGAGTGCCCAAGGATGGCACTCGGCAAAGTTTTTTTTTTAAAAAATAAAAACAAATTTTGCCGAGTGCCTGATGGCTGGCACTCGGCAAAATCTGACGGTAGGTGGCCGCCGTCACGGTCCGGCTAAATTTTGCCGAGCACCTGGCTTTGCCGAATGCAAAATTTTGCCGAGTGCTACACTCGGCAAAATATTGCTTTGCCGAGTGCCACGATATTTTGCACTCGGCAAAGTATCAGGCACTCGGCAAAGTACATTTTTCCAGTAGTGTAGCCCCTCTTAGATTTTGGGTGCCAACAATTAGTGAATCTACCAGCTGAGCCTTGCGCAGTTTCCATGGTCCATCTCTAGCTCCACAAATTCTATTGGTTTCTCAAAATAACCAAGTTAATAATCTTGAAACTAGTTCAATTTGTTGAACCAGATGATGTAGTGGAGACCATTAGGGTTATTAGCAATATAATGTGCACCCAAACACATAGAGAGTATAACATCTTCTCGATCATCAACACAAACACGCATTTGCATAATAGTTTTCACATTACATTACTCTTGCAATATATATAGGAGTAATTACTCAAGTAGTCCATGGATCATACATATATACTCAACATGTAGTTATCACGTCACATAGCCCAACGCAGCTTCTCCACCATATACTACGCTCGACAAGTACATGCAGTGATATTGTTTAGTGTGCGTCATCATCCATCCAACGCATGCAACCTAAGACTTGTTGCTGCCGAACCAGAAGACGCCCTCGCGGCGGCCGTCGGGCTCGACGTACAAGCACTCCTTGGCGGCGCGCCATGCCGCTTGCACGATGGGCGTGTCGTCGAAGCGGTAGTACTCGCCGAGGACCGGCTGGATGGCCCTGGTGGCCTCGACGGCGTGGTAGTGCGGCATGGACGGGAAGAGGTGGTGCACGACGTGCGTGTCGCCGATGTTGTGGAAGGCGGCGTTGAGGAAGGCGCCGTAGTCGCGGTCCACGGTGGCGAGCGCGCCGCGGAGCCAGTCCCACTCGCCGGAGTCGTAGCGGGGCACCACGGGGTCGGTGTGGTGCAGGAACGTGATGAGCACCAGCCACACGTTCACCACGAGCAGGGGCACGCCGTACACGAGCACCAGCGTCGTGAACCCGCCGGGCGCGGAGGAGGAGAGGCGGTAGAGGGCGAGCGAGAAGGCGGCGATGCCGGCGTCGGAGAGGATGACCTGGGCGCGCTCCCGGCTCCCGGAGAAGATGGGTGAGTACGGGTCGTAGTGGTTGGCGAGGCGCGGGTACGGCCTGCCGGTGATGTTGCACGTCAGGTAGAGCGGGAAGCCGAAGACGAGCACGAGCACGAAGAGAGCGAGCCGGACGGCGGCGTTGGCATGGAGCCCGCGCACGAACGCTGGGAGCTCCGACCGTTTCCACGGCACGTACACCTCGTCGCGGTCGAGCGACGCCGAGTTGGCGTGGTGCCGCCGGTGGCTGTGCTTCCAGGAGAAGTAGGGCACGAGGAGCGCCGTGTGGAGAGCAAAGCCGACGGCGTCGTCCAGCGCCGCGTGCTCCGAGAAGGCGTGGTGGCCGCACTCGTGTGCGATCACCCACACGCTGTTGAGCGCGCAGCCCTGCGCCGCCCAGTACAGCAGCCACGCGGCCAGGCAGAGCGCGCCGCTGCCGGCGGGGAGCGACGGGATCGCCACCAGCGCCATGTAGAATAGCGCGGCGACCGCGGAGAGGTCACGCAGGAGGTAGGAGGTGGACCTGAGCACGGACCGACGGAAGCAGTGCGGCGGGATGGCTCGCTTGATGTCGGCCAGCGTGAACGGCGGCTTGTCCGCGAGGGAACGCTTCACGTTGGCGGTGGCGTCATCGGTGGCCGTCGTCTCTCTGGTCTTGGCGCCACCGCGCACTGCTGGCTGCTGCTGCTGCATGGGTAGGAGAAGGCTCCAAAAGCTGTATCGGAAGAGGATGGTCGTCAAGCCACACATCACCTCAAGTATTTATACCCCACGCGATGACGCGAACTGCTCCTCAACACATCGGCCTCCGCTGCTGAAATCCACGCTTGCGTCACCTAGACATGACTCTCTCCGGGAATTTCAGCCGCGCGCCCTCTGATTGTCCGCCTGCCCTATGCCAATAATCTCGCGATCTCAGTGCTGCGTGCGGCTGGAAACCATCGATCTTTTGTCACCTTGTACCGGGAAAAACCTGAATCTTTTGTCAGCTCCAACTTGTTAATCTTTAACCGAAATGCTATACAACACATATGTGTTTTAGCGGAAAAAACACATAGATTTTTTTTTCTGCTGCTACAGAGTGCACGCCAACAACATCCTCCAGTGCCCTGTCTTTTCGCTGAACACCAGACAAGGCGCAGGCGGCCGAGGCAGCGCGTGGAGTGGAAAAGCACCGGAGCGGCCGGGCGGTGCATGCGTAGCCCTGCCTGCTGACACCAGACTGGTGCAGTGCTACTGCCTCTGTGATTTGTCCTTCTATAAAAAAAAATTATTTTTTGTAATATGTAAATCTGTGATCTTGTGAATTATGATTGTCTGGAGATAGAAGAAGGTAGAGGCTGGAGGTAGAAGGAGAGTGGAGGCTGTTGGATCTTAATTCTATGGTGCAAAAAAATCATGTGTTGAAATTACATAAAACACATGGTTGTTGGGTAGACAGACTCATATTTAACGCCTGATAGGAGGCAAATTTGTATGTATACACTGACAACCAAAATTATCGATTGCAGTTTTTCTCAGGACAAAACAGGCTAGGTCGGGTTTGGTAGAGTTATCAAAACGCAGAATGGGGTTCACCAATGTGTTTCTCTCCATCGAGATGATAAAAGAAAGATATATATAGAATGTCGTCTAATTTTATTGTTCAGATAAAGAAATTACGCTCTCAGGCCCTGCAGAAACCGCCTCGATCAGGTTGAGGGCGGCTAGGCCCGGTTTGTAAGCTGGCTAGGTCGGCTTTTATGAGCCAGTTTTTGTGGATTTGATCGACCCTTGGCCTCGATCAGGCCGCCTTGGATAAGCAAAAGAACTATGTATAATCTGTGTCGAATGATCGAGAAGACAACTGCTCTTCGTCGAATGATCGACAAGACAACTACTCTTCCTGCAAGTACCTAGCAAGTATCTTACTACTACTAATCTACTCTTACTATTTGGATATACCCGTCGAATCTATTGTGTTCTTCCATTTTACAAATGCACCGTACCCACCCACCGAGACGAAAGACCACGGATGAGCGAGGAAGAAGTGTCTTGTACTCAACCGCTCGCCTAAGTCCTAACCTCAGTGAAAAGAGTAAGATAAAAAGGCTTAAGCGTAGTACTCCTAGTTAGCGCAAAAAAAAAGGAAAAAAGAGAGGAAAAAGTAAATTTAGTAGGACAGAGTAGTTCACAGACCAAACATGAGAAGTGATGATGTTTTGATGGGAAATACGCTACTAGTTAGCAAAAAAGAGGGAAAAGAAAATTCAGTAGGACGGTGCAATGCAAGTGCAACAAGGCTATTGCTATAGTACGAAATGAAACAACTGAAAAGCATAAAGTAGAGATAGACATCCATCACTATGCCAGAGAAGCTAATTTGAGACGCGTCTCCTTTGTGTGTTTTCTGGCATAGTGCATCTCGACGACTCGACTCTTCTTTTAGTATTTTAGTAAGGCGATAAATGAAAATGGTTGAACTAGAATCTGTTTACCAAGTAGTTAGGACTCCTAAAGTCCTAAACTGTTCGATTGTACCCAATTCAATAGGAGAATCCAATTGACAGCCTCGACTTGCGTCCTAGCTTGATTAAGAGCTATCCTACTGGAGGCCGCGGCTTTGCCGAGTGTTTTTACACTCGGCAAAGAGCCCTTTGCACTTCGGCAAAGTCTTTGCCGAGTGTAGCACTCGCAAAAAGTCCGTTCGCAAAATTTTTCTCGGCAAGGGTCTTTGCCGAGTGCTTTTTATCGGGCACTCGGCAAAATAAAAAAAAAATTGCCGAGTGCTTGGGGCGGCACTTTCGGCAAAATATTTTCGGCCGTTCTATGGCGCCGGCCGTTAATCTGGTTATTTTGCTGAGTGCCCGACCCAAAGACTCTCAAAAAAAAAATTATTTTTTAAAAATTACTTTCTGAGTGCCCTAGCCCAGGCACTCGGCAAAGTTTGTTTTTCAAAAAAAGTACTTTGACGAGTGCCACTGCCCAGGCACTCGGCAAAGTTTTTTTATTTTTTAAAAAAAATTACTTTGCCGAGTGCCCCTGCCCAGGCACTCGGCAAAGTTTTTTTTATTTTTTTTAAATAATTTCTTTGCCGAGTGCCCCTGATTAGGCACTCGGCAAAGAATTTCTGAATTTTTTTAAAAAAATGATTTTGCCGAGTGCCCCTGCCTAGGCACTCAGCAAAGTTTTTTTATTTTTAAAAAAAATTACTTTGTCGAGTGCCCCGCCTGAACACTCGGCAAAAGTTTTTTTTTTTTTTTTAATTTCTTTCTTGAAAAGTGCCCTGTTTAGGCACTCGGCAAAGAATTTCTGAATTTTTTTAAAAAAAAATGATTTTGCCGAGTGCCCCAACCTAGGCACTCGGCAAAGTTTTTTTTATTTTTTTTAAATAATTTCTTTACCGAGTGCCCCTGTTTAGGCACTCGGCAAAGAATTTCTGAATTTTTTAAAAAAAACACTTTACCGAGTGCCGCGGCGAGGCACTCGGCAAAAAAATTATATATTTTTTTTTTTGAAAAATCTTTGCCGAGTGCCTTGCCTATGGCACTCGGCAAAGACCCCGAGAATTGCAAAAAAAAAATTTACATTCCATTGTAACACACAATATATATATACACACATACATCAATCATCACATCCATATCACCAACATGCATTATATATCACAAGCACACGCATATTTAATAAATCCATCGAAAATCTATCACAAATACACCAAAGTTCAACATTACAAGTTTATTATTACAAGTTCAACATCACAAAGTTCAACATCCCTACTGCGGCGACGGAGACTGTAGGTGTGACCCCCGAACTGCGGTGAAGGACCGGACTGCGGCGAAGGGTTGACGCGATCAGCCGCCGGTGACACGGTAGCGGGATTGTTTGAACCCGCCGACGGAGGCTGCACAAAAGAGAAGAGATTGCATGTGTTAGACTCAAAATTGAAAATTTCAGCAGCACCTTCCCTGCACGGGGAGGTTTCCAACCTACAAGAAACAACGGCACGAAGGCCGACAATCCCAACGGCACGAAGGCCGAAAATCACAACGGCACGAATGCCGATAATCCCAATAGCACGAACGCATTAAACTTTCATACTCACAGGAGTGAAGTGTCGAACCGGAGCTGGAGCTGGCAACTGCACTTGGACATCCGATGCTTGCCCGATGGTTTGCATGATCTGATACATGTCCGCCATCTGCTTCTTCGCGGCCTCCAGCTCTGCGGTCAGGTGCGCTTGCATCTCCCTTGTCTCTGCTAGCTCGGCCTGCAGTGTTTCAATCACATGTTTCAGTATTGCAAATCTGATCAATGTGTGTAACGTTCAATGTACGAAAGTGAAACCAGAATTACCTAAAGTTCGTCGACCCGCGACAGTGTTGGAGTAGGCCATGCACGTATGGGAAGGCTTCTGGTCGTGCTCCGTGCCCTCACGTCAGAGAGAGAGGGTGCAGAGCTCGAGGAGTCGGCGCCGTCTGCAATCCACAACCGCCCGTGCTTCCTGCCTTGCCCCAGCCTCACGATCACCTCTGTCTCAAGGGGCTCAGTGCTCAGATTGTGATCTGAGCCACGGAGCGCCCTAACTGCCTCCGTGTAGTTTCTGACCTTAGCGTGGACGCTCGGGTCAGAGTAAGCCTAGGCAGTGGCATCCGGGTTGAAGATGACACCGGTTTTCATCGGGCCCATGTGGGACACAGCCCATGCCCCAAACTCTAACACCGGCACGTCCGGGTGTGCCACCTCATGCGAGAAAGATGGCAAGATGATTAGAAATCAGGCAAAATTGAGCATTAGAATAGATAAATGACATCTCGTACAAGTGCCCGCTTGAATGCGGGGAGGTTGCGGCTGCCTTGGTGGTGAGTTGGACCGGTCCTCAGTGCCCACTTTCGCTTGCCTTGCTTGTGCTTTGCGATGTACGCCAGGTCAAGGTACCTGTCCACGATCCTCGACCATGCCGATCTATGCGACATGCACCACGAGACCAACACCTACACATCATCAAGTGTTTGACATATAAGAAGATCAATTCTGGACGTACTAAATCTCAAAACAAATCAATATTATTCACCTACCTGAAGGTACTGCTCCTTGGTCAGCGCCACCTTTCTTGCGCCGGTTTTGTTGAGGGGCTCTTTCTTGATGGACCTGTAGTAGTCGACGTGGGCCTGGAGTCGCGCCTCATGAATCATGTCGCCGACGTACTTCTTATAAGCTCTGTGTGTCGTCTGATCCGCCAGGGTCTCTCGACCTTCTTTGGCCTTGAAGTACCTCTGCATACAAACACGATGTATCCGTTCATTATTTCAATAAAAGACTTAAGCAATGGAGGAGATGTATTGAGCTATGTTGTGAGACACTTACCCAAAAGTCCGCCAAAACCCGCTCCTACTTGTTGTCCAGCTCGTCATCCGAGCCGAGCTTGTACCTGTCCCACGACCAGGCCGGCTCCCACCTCCCCTCTTTCAAGTCCACAAGGCCGGGGAAGTGTTTCCTGCACAGACATCCCAGGACGGTAGCGGGGGTGCGTGGGGGGTCAAGAGCACCCGACAAAACTAGCCAGCCCCTGCATAAGTGATTAAGAAAAATTATCAGTTTCTCTTTTGATTTTCAACGTATCATATGAAGTACTAGTGATAACATTTATAGTTACTTACCTTCTTCTCACAGGATGAACCAGTGGGCGTCGATCAGGAAGCGAAAACGGAGGAAGGCTTGTGGGACCTCACAGGTAGGGAGCTGACTGAGCAGAACTATCCTCTGTCTGCTGAGTCCCCTCGTCCCCCGACGGAGTGTCTGTGGTCGTGCCCGTGGCCGCCACGTGGTCCTCCGGGGTAGGAGATGGGTCCTCCGGCTGGTCGAGAGCTGAGGGAGGAGGCGGGTCCCTCCTGGGGCGACCCCGGCCCCTCCCCCTCCCCCTCCCCGTGCTGGGGCGACCCGGGCCTGCTCTCGCCGCTAGGGGCGAAGACGTCCCCTCGCCTCCATCAGGAGGGCGTAGCCTCTGGTACACCGAGAGCACCTGCCTCGGTGAACGGTTGCCCACCATCTTTGTTCTATCACCTGCAATGTACAAAGAATGAACAACAAGCGTTAGTACATACATGTCAAATAGTTCAAAATGAATAAACATAACAAAATTTAATAAAAAACATAGTATTACATGGTTTAGGAATAATCTTCATGATTGGGGTCATAGGTCTCATCATCACTGTCAAAATTGTCCAAACGGGCAACACTATCCGAAGGTTCTGTGTCTTCTTCATTGTCTTTGCCTAAATGGAATTGCTCAAGCATTTGAATGTCCTTCGGATTTAGCACTACATCTCCAGGGTCCTCGTCATCAACCGTTTCATTGTCTACTTCCATGGCGGTCGTCACACCGGGTAAGACTATCTCAAAGCTCCCTTGTAGCCCATCTGCTTGATAGAACTCTCCATCATATGTGTTTGTGTCGAAGGTGTAATCTTCATCGTTTGAAACAGGTAGTTTACCGTGCGAAGATACATGGTGCACAATAGACCAACCCTTAAGATGGTCTTTGTCTTGGCACGCGTATGGCGTATGATACACCTGCATGGCCTGTTGAGCCACAATATAGACATCTTTTCCTTTATAGACGGAATCATGCCTAATCTCGACTAGCCCAAGATGAGGGGTCCGTCTCGTTCGTCTAGGATCAAACCAGTGGCACTTGAATATGACAGGAGTAAGAGGTACCCGACCCTCATATTCAAGTTCATAGATCTCCTCAATTATTCCGTAGTATTCGACGCCATTAGTGCCCGGCGTAAAAACTTGGCTATTGGTGGTTTTTCGACCGGGCCGAGTCTGCTCGTGTCTTGACGTGTGGAAGCGATATCCGTTCACGTCATAACCGGTATATGACTTCACCCTTAACTTGAAGCCGTTTGCAACCTGTCTCAACTCATCACTCATGGACACATTGGTTTGCGCCTGCAAGCTCAAGCATGATACATCGTTATACTATTGGAACGTACGAGCTACTAAGGAATATCGACGAACGTACGACCTTTTGTTTGAACCAAGAAATGAAATCAGGCCTCCCAGCTCCCGCACCCTCTAAAAAAGGGTATCATGTTCGTGCGGGGTAGGATCCCTTGACTGATGCCACTCTTGACGAACAAATTCCCTGTACCAAAGAGAATCAATGGGGTTCGATACAGAATAGTGACGTCGTATTGAAACAAGTTCGTTGAGAACTTAATGAATGGCGCAACCTCGACAAGGTTGGTAAACACATATAGCGTGATTCTGCGCCACTCTTCTGGATCCAATCTCTTGGGGGTCGATCCACTTGCGCTGCCTAGTTGGCATTTGAAAAGGCTGAGGGTTGATTCAACTTCGCCAGCATTGTAATGAGGGGGTGGATTATGCTTGCTAGGAAGGTTTGGCTTGTAGTAGGATGTCGTGAAGTTTGCAACCTCCTCCCGAATGCTTGCCTCTGCAATGGAAGCCTCAATTATGGCTTTATTTGTACATTTGTTGCGAAGAGTCTTTAGACATCGCTCGATTGGATAGCACCAACGGGCCTGCACGGGCCCCCCCAACCGTGCCTCGGTCAGGAGGTGCACAATCAGATGCTGCATCGATAAGAAGAAGCCGGGTGGAAAGATCTTCTCAAGCTCACAGACCAACTCAGGTGCCATAGTTTCCAATTTTGTAATGACGGTCGAAGATAGCTCCTTGGCACAAAGCTGGCGAAAGAAGTAGCTCAACTTTGCCAGCACTAGCCAAACATGCTCAGGGACATAGCCTCGAACCATCGATGGAAGTATCCGCTCAATCTATATGTGGTAGTCATGACTCTTCATCCCGTTGACTCGCAGAGTCTCTAAGTTCACTCCCCTGCTCAGATTCGCTACATACCCATCAGGGTACATTAAATTCTTGATCCATCGAAGTACTTTCCTCCTTTGATCGATTTTCAAGACATAGGGGGCCCTAGGCCTTCTCCACTGCTTTCCTGTTGCAGGAGGCCGCATCTCTAGGTTTGGCCTATCGCACAACGTCGCTAGGTCCACTCTAGCCTTAGGGTTGTCCTTAGACTTGTTAGTGTCCATGAGCGTTGTCCAAAGTGCCTCGGTGATATTCTTTTCAGTGTGCATGACATCAATGTTATGGGGCAGTAGGAGGTCATTGAAATAGGGGAGCCTCGTCATGCCAGACTTATGAGTCCACATATGTTGCTCAACATATCCCACGAAACCACCATCTTCGTTGGGCACGAGAGCATCTATCTGAGCATGAACCTCCACCCCAGTCCTCAAGCGCGGTCTAGGGTCCGTCACTTTGACACCTTTCATAAAGCTCTTGATGTCTTCTCTGAATGGAGGTCAAGAGGGAGGAATTGACGATGTTTGTCGAATGACAAATACTTGCCACCCTTCTTCAACCATATGAACCTCACAGCTTCCTTGCATATTGGGCATGGGAACTTCCCCTGAACACACCAGGCGCACATTAACCCGTACGCCAGGAAGTCGTGCAGGGAGTAGTGGTACCAGACGTGCATTTTGAAGCTAGTCTTCGTAGCTCGGTCGTATGTCCACACCCCTTTGACCCAAGCATCGATCAACTCATCTATCACAGGCTCCATGAAGACACCCATATTACTCCCTGGGTGTCCAGGAATTATCAACGACAGGAACACGGTATGCCGTTGAAAGGAGACGTCGGGGGGGTGATTTAGGGGGATGACGAACACGGGCCAACATGTGTATGGTGTGGCCATCATGCCATATGGATTGAACCCATCTGTTACCAGCGCGACACATACATTACGAGCCTCTTCTGCTTTGAGAGGATGCCGCAAATTGAAGTACTTCCATGCATCAGCATCGGATGGATATACCATCTTCTCAAGATTGTACCGTGTGCCGTTTTTGTGCCATGTCATCTGTTTCGTAGATTCCTCGGTCATGTATAGCTGTTGGAGCCTCGGTAGGAACGGAAGGTGTCGTAGGACTCTCATGGGGACCTTAAGCTGCCTCTTCTGGCCATCGCCTGAGTCTACCTCCACGTACCTGGAGGATTTACACTTCGGGCAGTACTTTGCATCCGTGTGTTCTTTCCTAAATAGGACGCACCCCTTCGGAAACACATGTATCTTATCATATGGCATCTTAAGTGCAAGAAGGAGCTTCTATGACTCATACAAGTTCTTCGGCATAATGTGTGTCTTCGGTAGCATATCGCTCCACACGGCCACCATCTTGTCGAAGCCTTCTCGACTTAGGTTTAACTCGGCCTTCAACCCCATTACGCAACCAATGGCATCCAGCTGAGAAACATTAGTATGATCGTGAAGGGGTCTCTGTGCCGAGTCCAACATCAGGAAGAAGGCATCTGCGGCAGCCTCCATCTCCTCCTTGTCATGTCCTTCAGCGAAGTGAGCTTGGTGCGTGTCATCCAGCATGTCTGCTACCCCGGCATCATCATCGAAAGCCTCGAGCCATGGTCTCACCACCTCCTCCCTGATACGATCGGCTTCACCATGGTGGATCCACCGGTGGTAGCCCGGAGTAAATCCAAATTTCACAATATGTTTACCCATGGTTAACCTATCTTTCCTTCTTTTGTTGTCACAACCGCTGCATGGACAAACCACTAGAGAATGGCCTCCAGCACTCTCGCCAAATGCATGCTGTTAGAATTCTTCGACCTTGACTATAAACAGCAAGTTGTAATCGTGCTCGTCTCTCCGGAGCATGTACATCCACTCATGGTCCTCCATCCTTTAACAGACGTATCAGCGCATATGAGTCACCATCAATTGCATCTACGCGGTGTCCCTACTCTCTAATAGGTGAGGATAGGTCCTAATCCCACCCGTGGATCCATAGATGAGGTTAGTTTCCATGCTCCGCTCCTATCCGAGACGGAATTTCGGCAGCACCTCCCCGCTGTTCTCCCAATACACGTCCTGCAAGGGAGAGTGTGTATCCGGAGAACAACAGGGGGTGATGCCGAAACACTGCCTCGGATCAAAGCGGACCATGGAAACTAACCCATCTACGCATCCGCACGCTGTCCAAAAAACGTGGACAATCCAAAACATAAACGCTCACAGATATGCAAAGACCTACATAACTCCGACCATATCTCTTTTGGACGGGAGACGCCTAACTGGGATCAGCGACCTAAGACCATGATACGGATAGAGGGGTTATACCTAGGGTGTTGGTGAGGTCAGGCTAGTGGGGCTGTGGTGAGTCGGTGCAGTGGCGCCGCGACACGATGCAGGCAGACCCGCAACGCTGACGAAGACAATCGGGGTCATCGAGGTCCCTCCGTGGGGGCCTCCTCCTGCATAAAAAGGCAATACATTAGTGACAATTGAAAATTTCGGCAGAACCTCCCCTGCACGGGGAGGTTTCAAAAACCTTCAAAAAAGATCGGCACGAAGGCCAACATCCACAAACAACGGCTCGATGGCCGAAAACCACATACAACAACTATTACTACTAACAAGGGCTCGATGGCCGACTGCTATACTACTAACAAAGGCAACTATTACTACTATTACAACAACACTAGGAACCAACTATTACTACTAGCAAAGGCAACTGCTATACTTCCTACAATAAATCTGGATGACACATTAAAGCTCTGCATGAACTATGTATTCATTTTTGCCATATGCCAAATCGACTAAGCAACATCCGGGATGCAGAGAGCACACTTAGTTTCTATGCCACGTGTACTTGTTGATTTGGCCTAGTTAAGCAAATAAGCAACAACAAATGTGTCCACTATAATAAATAGAAGGCACAGTTAGTAGCGTAAATAGAGATCCATATCACTACATGGAGAATCTTTACCAGAATCGAAAAAGACAAGCAAAGAACAATGGTAGCGAAGTGGTAGAGAGCACTTTACCCGATACTCGTGAGTCTAATCCACGAGCTGGTTCCTAGGGCTTGCTTTGAGGCCTAATGAGGCGCTCAGAGATGCTGCGGCTTTTCTTAGGGCGGAGGTCCAAGGAGCACCTTCTTCTTGTACGCTTGTGCAACCACGAATACAACATGCACAGATCCATGATTTAGTTAGTAAGGAGGTGACGCATCAACATCAAAAACACAATTAGAGAGGGACACCGTGGCTCCCTTTACTTTGGATCCGGCCGCATGGAGGAGATAGATAGGGGAGAGCTGGGCCAGGCGCGCCTGCAGAAGAATGGAGGACCCCGAGGGGTGGGGGATGGGGTGCGGTGCAGAGCAACTTGGAGGGGTGGGGCACCGTGATGTGGTGGTGGGGGGGGGACCTAAGGTCACCGACGGGGCGGAGGGAGGGGCGAGCTGAGTTCATCTACCATGCTTGACACAGAGACGGCGTCGAGCCGAGGTCGTCGACGGAGCGCGCCGGATCGAGGTCGCCACGCACGGGCGACTGAGGTCACCGCCCACCTTGGCCGAGTCGAAAGGCGCGAGGAGGCTAGGGGCCACCGGTGAGGGCGGCCGGCCGACGGCGACGACGAGCGCTCTCGGGCGGCTCCGTGTCAGCGGGGACCGGTGGTGGCCGTGGTTTTTTTTCTTCGATTGGAGCCATGGGTATGGTGTCTTCTTATTTGGGGTTTGGGGAAAGGGACCGTGGGTTACTGGGGTGAGCGCCCAGGGGAGACGGGAAATGGGCTGATGTGTTGTTGCGCCTTGGCGGGCTGGAATGGCGGGCTCCAATTTTTTTTCTGACAGGTGTGTCCACGTTAAAAAGTTAGGCGAGATCAAGGCTTTTTTTCGAATAAGCCAATTGATTTGGGACCTTCGGATCCATTCTTTTTCCTATTCAAAGATCAGGCCTTTGTCTCTGTGTTTTCACGTCGAGAATTATTTGCAGATGAAGATGAAGAGATGGCAAAGCGGCTTAGTACCGGTACCTGGAGAAAAAAGCCTCCTAAACATATGGCTAGCAACTGGGCGACGAGCGGTGGGCCGTTAAAAGTATGATATAACGACCGACCGTTCAACGTTGAAGTGAAATAGAATTAACGACCGACAGTCTGTAGCCAAAACGAGATATAACGACCGACAGTCTGTAGTCATAGTGATCATATGTGGAGATGTCTGGGTTTTTGGCATCCGACGTCACAACTTGCTCGAAACCTTCCCAATTTTTTACCACAGCCTCCACATGCGATAACACAACGCCTCGACAAGTTTTGTGATTTTCGGACTTCGTTTGCATTTTATATAATTTAAAATCACATTTCTGGCAAGTACCTCGACATGTTACGCCAACGAGATCCTCGAGATTTCATGTGAGTTCCTGGATACGGCCTAAACATACCCTAAATATCATGAGTATCAATTTTTGGATGACCAAAGTCCATTATTCCATATACCTACAGTTCAAATTTGAAATGTCATGAAAAATTTGACGAAACGAAATAAACTAATGAAATATATAAAAAAAAGTAAAAATTGCCCCAAATTTTAAAATAGAGTTTGAAATACTGTCACAAGGTCCTAGAAAAAAATTTGGGCCCAAAATAATTTTTTTTTTGCCGAGTGCCATGGGGGGGCACTCGGCAAAGTGGACTTTCCCGAGTGCCGGCCCAGGGGGCACTCGGCAAAGTTGTTTTCAAAAATAAAAAAAAATTGCCGAGTTCCCGGGGCTGGCACTCGGCAAAATAAGTTTTAAAAAATTAAAAAAAAATTGCCGAGTGCCCAAGGCTTACACTTGGCAAAATATGTTTTTAAAAAATAAAAAAAAATTACCGAGTGCCTGGGTCTGGCTCTCGGCAAAATAAGTTTTTTTTTTTAAAAAAAATTGCCAAGTGCCTATCTCTGGCACTCGGCAAAATATTTTTTTT
Organism: Miscanthus lutarioriparius; assembly: GCA_904845875.1. Taxonomy (NCBI): domain Eukaryota; kingdom Viridiplantae; phylum Streptophyta; class Magnoliopsida; order Poales; family Poaceae; genus Miscanthus; species Miscanthus lutarioriparius. Next base: position 106,673,039 of record CAJGYO010000003.1, on the reverse strand, counting down.
AAAAAAAAATTTGCCGAGTGCCATGGGCTGGCACTTGGCAAAATATGTTTTTTTTTAAAAAAAATCGTCGAGTGCTTGGGGCTAGCACTCGAGAAAAAAAGTTTTTAAAAATAAAAAAAAATTTGCCGAGTGCCAACCGTTAGCCACTCGGCAAAATCTGACGGCAGTGGTCACCACCACGTCGAATTCACCTTTTGTCGAAAGTGTCAGACCACCTTTTCTTGAAAGCTTGCGCTTTCGGCAAGCCGATTTTATTACCGCAGGGCTTTCAGATGCCTAAAGCCAAGCCCTTGCCGAAAGTGATTTATTTTGTCGAGTGCGGCACTCGGCAAAATATTGCTTTGCCGAGTGCCCCGATAAAAAGCACTCGGCAAAGTCTCAGGCACTCGGCAAAGTCCAGTTTTCCAGCTGTGCTAGTTTCGCTTCGACCAATTCTTTTATATCATCAGCTCTACTTAATTTAGTTTAGGGCCTGTTCGGCAGGACTGAAAAATACTTTTTCGGCTGATTGTTGTGAGAGGAAAATACTATTCTGGCAGGACGTGAATAGTGATTTGTGAGGTGGTTGGCCAGCCGGCAATCAGCCAGACAGCCAGCCGAACACGGTTTTAGGCTATTTCAAGTGCTTGTTGAGATTCTTCTAGATCAATGCCACCAAAAATACATCTATTTAAGTTAGAGTGTTGTCTCTTTTCTGTTCTGCGCTACTGCTATAGTCTCTCCATCCTAAACACCTGCATGCTCCAACAATCACGAGAGCATGTATCCAAAACCTCTCGGCCTTGTGATCATGTACCGCATGAGGGTGAATAAAATTTTTGGAAAGCGTCTCACGTAACCGCTTGCATTCTTCGTGGTGGCCCATCTTCCATCCAAGTCAAGCGATCGCCATGTATCGTCGTCTTCATCGCCAACTGCTCCAACCAGTCTTCGCCAAAGTCATCACTCCTACACCAACCACGACTTCATCTGCAAAACCAGAAGTGCGTGCACTGTGATCTGTTCTACTATTTAATTATGCATGTCGTTTGTGTTATGATATAGTTCCTATTTGTTTCAAACTAATATGTTGGAGAATTATATGATTTTGTCATGGTTTACATTATGGAGTTAATCATATTTTTTTTCTAATTTTCCAACACTCTTCAAGAGTCCAGGCCATGTGTCCCTCCCTCGAGACGCAGTCCAGTCCTCAGTCGAGTGTCTTCATGTAATTTAGTTGTTCTAATAGTATAGTATATATGCCCTTATAGAGAAAAAACGATGAGCATGGTTCTGAAGCTTTTTTATTGTCGCCGTTAACAATAAAATATCACTCCGCAACTTACAACTAAAATGTAGACATCACACAACTGGTTATGGCAAATGTATATGGAAACTACAAAACCACCTAGCTAGGTTTGCTTGAAGACGCTAAGTGCTCTCGAACTCAATGACATCAACATTGGCCGGCCTCTTGCATTGCATTGTATAAGATCTTGCATAGTCTGCCAACTCATTTTGGTTGTTATTTATTCTTGTGATTGGTCCTTTGAATTCGACAGGCTTCCTGAATTAATATTCAATCAGAAAGCAATGCTGCTGTGTAGTACTGTGGGCTGTGGAGCAAACGATACATTGATGTGATATATGCATGTAAAACGACTTACAGCAATTTCGATGCATGTCTTAAACTGATTCATATGCCATTGCGACTTTGTTGCATGTCTTAAACTTATTGGTGACGGTGCAGTAGATTCTGCAAAGTAGTAGCACAAAGCATGCATCTGACTTAGATAAGATCGAAGAATATGTCCTAAGTTATTATGCGGACGTACGGATAAGATAGGGCACGATACTTGTTCATTGGGGGTATCATAATCTTGGTGTAGTTAATTGTGTACCACAAAACGGGCCAGGCCTCTAAGCAGGTCTCTCTCAGTGTGATTTCAAGATCTTTGTCCGGGAGCTGTTTGTTGTGCCCCATTTGATAGCGATGTGCCTGAATCTGCTTCAGGAGCTGCTCAAAAAACGCCAAATAGGCTTAAGGCCCTTCACAGTGTGCAAGTGGAGCCACAAGAAAAATAGGTCCCACACGATAAAAAGTGGGATCAATCTTCGTGCTTGTAGTGTGCAAGGGCGTCTCTAACAGTGCCACTCTAGCTAGCTTATAGGAATCCAGATCAGCAGTTTACCTATGTGGAAGAGAGAAGACAGGAAAGAGAAAAGTCTATCTCTTCACTCCACGCCTGTCTTGCTAAAAAAACGAGGCGTTCATGGTCTTGCTCGTTCTCTCTCCCCCATTCTCCTCAGTCTCTTCTCTGTCTCCCTTCCTTTCTCTCTCTCTCAAAAGGCACAGCAGGCATCGGACGAGGACGAAGGCCGGCAACGTGGCAGGGCCGGACCCGCACACGACTGGGCAGATTCCGGCGGCATGGAGGGGCCGAATTCGCACGCAACTGGGGCAGAGTCCTGCAGCGTAGCGCAGAGCGGTGGGGCCGGACCTAAGCACGGAGGGGGTAGACTCCGGCCAGCGGCAAGCCGCAGCGGCAGAGGCCTTCGGCGTGCCGGGCGAGGACGGATGATGGTTCCGTGCCTGGCGTACGCAGTCCGGCTGGGTGCGTGGCGGGGTGAGTGTCAGTAGGCAGCAAGGTACGGGGGCAGAGCCCCCGCGTGCGAGGTGAAAGGGTGTAGCCTGGCGACGCGCACCGAGGGGGCGAGGGCGGAGCTCGAGAGGTGGAGATCGGAGTCCGGAGGTAGAAGAAGGGGTGGGAGAGGAAAGAAGAAAGATTATGTAAATAAAAAATCAACCATGCAAAAGCATGAGTTGATGGACTAGTTCATATAATCAACCATAAGGATGGGCATAACCACATGAAACTGAGGAAAAAAACTAATTATTGAAACATTATTAAGGCGGTTCATAAAATAGATTTTTGGAAAATTGTATATACCATATAGAATAATAGTTTTATATAGAAAAAAAATCCAAAGTGCTCAATCACTTGAAAAAAAGTAAGTAAATTATTGAACAACAATATTCAAATCAGAAGGTATAAACAAGAGTTTGTTATAACTTTTTTTTAGCAAAAAGAGTTTGTTATAACTACTATATCATCAGATTCTAGTAGGCCTAAGCACCCATGTCTTTCAATTCTTCTCCCCACGGGCCCATACACAAAACCGACATTGCAAAAGGCCCACAAGCCCACGACAACGCCCCGCTCCTCCGGCACCTACTTCCTTCCAAACGGACAAACCCCCTCGAAAACCCTCTCTCATATTCACCCCGCCCGCCGCCGCCTCCTCCCCCCTTCATCTTCGCCGAAACCCTAACCCTAGTCGCCGCGGCCGCGCTTCACCCGGCGACGCCGCCATGTCGAACCCGAAGGGCTCCAAGATGCTCCAGTTCATCAACTACCGCATGCGGGTGACGATCCAGGACGGGCGCCAGCTCGTGGGCAAGTTCATGGCGTTCGACCGCCACATGAACCTCGTCCTCGGCGACTGCGAGGAGTTCCGCCGCCTCCCGCCCTCCAAGTCCTCCAAGACCACCGGCGACCGCGAGGAGCGCCGCACGCTCGGCCTCCTCCTCCTCCGCGGCGAGGAGGTCGTCTCCATGACCGTCGAGGGCCCGCCGCCGCCCGACGAGTCGCGCGCCAAGGCCGCGGCAGCGGGCGGAGCACTCGCCGGCCCCGGCGTCGGCCGCGCCGCGGGACGCGGTGTGCCCACCGGCCCGCTGCTCCAGGCAGCTCCTGGGCTCGCTGGCCCTGTGCGCGGCGTCGGTGGACCCGCCCCCGGCATGATGCAGCCCCAGATCTCGCGGCCGCCGATGCCCAACCTGTCGGCCCAGCCGGTGTCTTACCCGCAGGTCGTGCGCCCACCGCAGGGGATGCCTCCTCCTATGCGTCATGGAATCCCGCCGCAGATGCCGATGCAGTTCCGTCCACCTGGTGCGCCGCCTGCTCCGTTCCCTGGGGCACCGCAACAGTTCATGAGGGGACCGCCGCCGATGGGTCCGCCACAGGTGAGGCCCGGGATGCCGGGGCCACCACCTCCTGGAATGAGGCCTGGGATGCCTCCGCCACCCTTCGGACAGCCGAGGCCAGGGATGCCGCCCCCGCCGCCTGGTCCACAGCAGCCTGGACAGAACCCGCCGCAGTAGCTTCTTACCTGTAAGTTTTGAGTGCTACATTCTTACATTCATTGTTTGTTTGCTGGTGTTTAGGGTTGTTTTTCCCTGAGTTGCTGCAATGCATATGTGTGTATTAGATTTTATTGTTTTGTACGATGCCTATTTAATGAGATCTGTTTGTTTGTTTATAACGATGACTATGATATCTGTGTTTGTTTGTATAGTTGCGGAATTCTAACCTAGTACAGTTTGGTGTGCATCGATACTTACCACTAAACTTAATCACCTGCTCACTAGCACATAGCACCTAATTTAGCACCTATTGGCTCTGCCTGTCTACCTGCCTGTGCATTGGAGCTCTCCACTCATGCTACAGATTGCAAGAGCAATGCCATTATGATCTCATGGAAGCGATTATCCTTTGTCTCATGGGATCATTGAATTTGCTTACTGTTAATACCATTATGATCCCGTTTTTTCTATACCTTCTGATTTGAATTTTGTTATAAGTACAGTTTGCAAGTGCTACTTTGAAATGTCATTGCTAAACACTTACATTTAACTAACTTCGTGAATGCTGGTGGTTCTAGTTTGCTATAATAGCTAACTTTGAGTTCTCATAGTTTACATTTTGTGTTGTTTGGAAGAACCAACGAAAAGAAAGAAATAATTTACCTGAATCTGAACTGTCTGTAGGTCGATTCACAACAACAACAATAACAACAACAAAGCCTTTAAGTCCTAAACAAGTTGGGGTAGGCTAGAGTTGAAACCTAGCAGAAGCAATCAAGGTTCAGGCACGTGAATAGCTATTTTCCAAGCACTCCTATCTAAGGCCAAGTCTTTGGGTATATTCTATCCTTTCAAGTATCATTTTATTGCCTCTACCCAAGTCAACTTCGGTCTTCATCTGCCTCTCTTCACATTACTATCTTGACTTAGGATTCCAGTACGCACCGGTGCCTCTGGAGGTCTTCGTTGGACATATTCAAACCATCTCAACCGGTGTTGAACAAACTTTTCTTCAATTGGTGCTACCTCTAATCTATCACGTATATCATCGTTCCGAACTCGATCCCTTCTTGTACGACCACAAATTCAACGCAACATACGCATTTCCGCGACACTTATCTGTTGAACATGTCTTTTCGTAGGCCAACATTCTGTACCATACAACATAGCAGGTCTAATCGCCGTTCTATAAAACTTGCCTTTTAGCTTCTGTGGTACCCTTTTGTCACATAGGACACCAGATGCTTGGCGCCACTTTATCCACCCCGCTTTGATTCTATGGCTAACATCTTTATCAATATCCCCGTCACTCTGTAGCATTGATCCTAAATATCGAAATGTATCCTTCCTAGACACTACTTGACCTTCCAAACTAATATCTTCCACCTCCCGAGTAGTAGTGCCGAAGTCATATCTCATATACTCAGTTTTAGTTATACTGAGTCTAAAACCTTTGGACTCCAAAGTCTCTCGCCATAACTCCAGTTTCTGATTCACTCATGTCCGGCTTTCATCAACTAGCACTACATCGTCTGCGAAAAACATACACCAAGGGATGTCCCCTTGTATGTCCCTTGTGACCTCATCCATGACTAAGGCAAACAGGTAAGGGCTCAAAGCTGACCCTTGATGTAGTCCTATCCTAATCGGAAAGTCATCCGTGTCTCCATCACTTGATCGAACACTAGTCACAACATTGCTGAACATGTCCTTAATGAGCCCGACGTACTTCGTTGGGACTTTATGTTTGTCCAAAGCCCACCACATAATATTTCTTGGTATTTTATCATAAGCCTTCTCCAAGTCAATAAAAATCATGTGTAGGTCCTTCTTTTCTCCCTATACCGCTCCATAACTTGTCTTATTAAGAAAATGGCTTCCATGGTTGACCTTTTGGGCATGAAACCAAATTGGTTCATAGAGACCCGCGTTATTGCTCTCAAGCGATGCTCGATAACTCTCTCCCATAGCTTCATAGTATGGCTCATCAACTTGATTCCCCGGTAATTAGTACAACTTTGAATATCCTCTTTATTCTTATAGATCGGTACCAATATACTTCTCCTCCACTCGTCAGGCATCTTGTTCGATCGAAAAATATGGTTGAACAGCATGGTTAGCCATACTATAGCTATGTCCCCGAGGTATCAACACACCTCGATTGGGATACCATCCGGTCCCATCGCCTTACCTCCTTTCATTCTTTTCAACGCCTCTCTGACTTAAGATTCTTGGATTCTCCGCACAAAACGCCTATTGGTGTCATCAAAAGAGTCATCCAATTAAAAGGTTGTGTCCGTATTCTCACCATTGAACAATTTGTCAAAATACTCTTGCCATCGATGTCGGATCTCATCCTCCTTCACCAAGAGATGCTTCCTTTCATCCTTAATGCACGTAACTTGGTTGAAGTCTCTTGTCTTTCTCCCACGAACCCTAGCCATCCTATAAATGTCCTTCTCTCCTTACTTCGTACTCAAATGTTGGTAAAGATCCTCGTACGCTCTACCCTTTGCCACACTTATAGCTCGCTTTGTAGTCTTCTTTGTCACTTTGTACTTCTCTATGTTGTCCACATTCCTGTCATGGTATAAGCGTCTATAGCATTCTTTCTTCTCCTTAATAGCCCTCTGGACTTTCTCGTTCCACCACCAAATATCTTTAGCCTCGCCTCCACTTCCTTTGGTACCACACACCTCTAAGGCCACCTTCCGAATGTTGGTTGCCATCTTCTCCCACATGTTGTTTATGTCCTCTTCTTCCTTCCAAGAGCCCTCTTTGATAACCTTTTCCCTTTCCTTTCAGTTTCCACCACTTTGTTCTTTCAATCTTAGTTTGTTTATCCCTACGAGCACGCACCTGAAAACGAAAGTCTGCCACCAAAAGCTTATGTTGAGAAACAACACACTCCCCTGGTATCACCTTGCAACCCAAGCATGCTTTTTTGTCCTTTCTTCTTGCGAGGACAAAGTCAATCTGGCTAGAGTGTTGTCCGCTACTGAAGGTCACTAAATGAGATTCTCTTTTTTAAAGAAAGTGTTGACTATCATCAGGTCAAAAGCTACCGCGAAGTCCAAAACTTCCTCCCCTCCTGATTCCTACTACCATACCCAAAACCTCCATGAACTGCCTCGAAACCTGCGCTTATAGTACCTACATGCCAATTAAGATCTCCTATAAAAAGCTTCTCACTACTAGGTACGGCTCTAATCAGGTCATCTAAGTCTTTCCAGAACTGTCTCTTAGCACTCTCGTCGAGGCCTACTTGGGGGGCATACGCACTAATTACGTTCAAGACCATATCACCAACGACAAGCTTGACTAAGATAATCCGATCTCCTTGCCTTCTCACTCCCACCACACCATTCTTGAGGCTCTTATCAATCAAAACTCCTACTCCATTTCTATTCGCGACTGTCCCTATGTACCAAAGCTTGAAACCTGTATTGTCCACCTCCTTCGCCTTCTGACCTTTCCATTTAGTCTCTTGAACGCAAAATATATTTACACGCCTTCTAGTCACGGTATCAACTAATTCTCTTAACTTACCTGTAAGCGACCCTACATTCCAACTACCTAAACGGATTCTAGCTGGTTCGATTAGCTTCCTTACCCTTCGCATCCGTCGACTCAGATGTGAAGACCCTTGCTCATTTTTCACTACACCCGGGCGCCGATGTAGCGCGCCACTAAGGAAGCGACAACCTGATCCTTGCTCACTTCACCATGCCTAGATCGCGACACGGCGCGACACTAAGGGGGTGCCGACCCGGCCCTTGCCCATTTAACACCATACCCGGGTTCTGATATGGCGCGTCGCTAAGAGGGTTACACCCCAACGGTTTTCTTTCAGGTTTCATCTCCATTAGAATGGCTAAATTTAACATTGGCTCACCACGCCTATCACAAGTCTCCTCCTTTACCAGGGCTTGGGACCTGCTATGTTGAGACAACATAGGCGGTATGTTGGTGGATTCACAAAGATGCTCTATTTCTGCCTTTTGTTTCGGGGGCACAGGTGATGTACTGTGCAATTTGATGGAAAAGTGTGTAGTATCAATTACTTTTTAGGTCTGCACTGGAATATCTTGACCCGGCAATTTTTGGTATCATGTTTGTGTTTTTTTTATCTATAATAACAAGTATAATGTGTGTTGTTGAACAGGAATTATGTACAGCAGTGCTATAGTAAATTATTTTATGATGAAACGAGGCTACTTAGTATGATCAAAGTATATATACTGCCTGTTGTCATTCCAGTGAGATAGGTCGATTGGACATTTATGTACCGAGTCTTTGAGGACACTTCCTCAGATATATTTGATTTGAGTGAAGATGATGAGCAAAGAAGCCTACTCTTCTTGGTATTTGTAGCTTATCTTGCATTCCAGTAGTGTCATTCATCACTGAAGCTACATTGGATTATTAGATCCTTACTCTGATTAAAATTTGACATGTTAGGATGTAGGTCAGCTTTTTCATTTAGTGTGTTAAAACTATTTGAATGTTAGAAGTTCAGGAACAGATCTTATGAAAGTAGCACAAAAATTACTGTAATATCTAATGTTAGTCTGCATAAGCATTTACTACTCACCTTGTTTCTTATCACACTGGGCTTTTTTTTTGTGTGCATCATGTTGGCCAAGCCGAAATTTTGGCCTGCCTGAGAAATTTGGCTACCTTGTGGTTAGAAGCCAAAAGTTGGAATGGCCCAACCAAATTTGTAGTCAGGGAAGCATTTTGCTGGCCTGACTTTGGCATTGTTTGCTGCACATGAGAAGGCATGAGGTGGCAGCAGGGTCACGCTCCAGGCCTCCAGCATTTCCTGGTTAACCATCTTGAAACCACAATCTCTTAAACTATGTATCTGGTTGCAAATAATTTGCACCATAACATTCCCCGATGATTTTGTCAACAAAACAAGATAAATGTTGGATATATTTTGATGGGAGAAAATTAGTCCCATGTGGACCCATCTGTTACCCACAATATCTACAAGATTTGGCATGGCATGGCGGTAATCCAAACACAACCCCAGTTTTTGGCACTACCCATAGATTGCGTTGGGCACAATCCAAATACCACTTTTCTGCCCTTGTTCTGTACTTGCTCAGATTTGTTGGTCACAGCCAAATTTTAGTTTCTTATTAGTCACAGTGCTGAGCCTTTGTATTTGAATGATCATCATGCAGTTTCTTATTAGTCATTTCTAAGCATTAGGTGTGGTTCATTATTATGCATAAACATTTGTAACTCTAGAGGGTTAGATTAGATCACATGACAACTTTGAACCCCATGAAATGACTAGTAGGGATGCTTTGAGCTTTCAGGGCGTTGTGTGGGTATGGTGAAATAGTTTGTATTCCCTGGCAAACCAATAATGTTGGTTCTCTCTTAGAATGTGGTTGCATCCTTTTTGGGTAAACAGTGTCCAAGCTGCCTATTTTAGTTGCCTGATACCCGAACTAACAATGCACAGTAGACTTGAATACAAGATGATTGAGCTTGAATCCATGTCATGCTTAGTATTCTTAGTTTGTTTGCAATCGTCTGTTTATTTGCACATGCTTAATATGAGGTCGTAGCTTTTAATCTGCACATAGCATATGACATATGTTCTGCGCTTGCTTTTCTGACTTTTTGAATCTTGTGCCCAGGGTCCAGGGATAAGCTTCTTGCAGATACACCTATGGAAGATTTTTGTATCGCGAGAAAGAATCGTAAACGCACCTATGGAAGACCTGTGAATTGAAGCGTATTGTGAAGAGAAGAGAACCTTGCAAGTGTGTACCACTCATCCTTTGATGTGAGAGGGGACTTTGTACGTAGAGAGGCCAGGACCTATTTTTAACTGTTGGTGTTGGTTAAGTTAGGAAATATGGATTACTTGTTTTTATCTTTGTCTGAAGTCTGGAATCCTGGTACCGGATGTGTGCGCACGTGCACTGCAGTATTGTTATTTCTGTGTTGATTCATGCTGCTTGAGCCCTTGTTTCTCTTAAAGTAAAAGTACTTTCTGTGTTTGTTGACGAACCGAGATAATTGACTTAAAGAAAAGTTTATATATACATATAATTATCGGGCTTGCTAGTGCCTGGACGATTGGCCCTATGCCTGTGTCTGGACGCAGCTCTCGTGCTCGATTGCATCCGACGCGCTCTATCCTATTCTCAACTAGCACTAGCTTCGCGCCTTGAACTGTGCCCATCCAACGTATGTACCGTGGAATTGCCAACCTTCCTCGCCTGTAGATGTGCGCCACAGAGGCGTCTGTAGGCCTCAGGCGGCAGCATGTGAACCACGGCGACGCAGCAGGCGGATAACAGCATGCAATACCTGATCTACTTTTGAAACATCCAGATGAAAAACATTTGCAACATAAATATAAAAACAGATGAACCATTCGAAACATGCGTGTGTAGCTATTGCAACATGTGCAACACCAAGATCTACTTTTGAAACATCTATATAAAATATTTGCAACATAAGTCTGAAACATATAAAACACTTGAAACATGCGCGTGTAGCCATTGCAACATGTATAACACCAAGATCTTACTTTGAAACATCAAAATGGAACATTTGAAATATAGGCTTGCAACATGTGTATATTTCCTTTGCAACATATGCAACATTCCAGATCGACTTTTGCAATGTTCAGATGAAACACTTGAAACATAAGTCTGAAACACTTGAAAACACAGCGTTCGCCCACGCAACAACGGCCTACCTAGTGGGGACTTCGGTGGCGCAGGCCACCCCTTCTTGCTGACGGCGGGAGGTGGATGGGGATGCAGGCGCAGGTGCAGGCATAGGCCTCCCAGGCGCAGGCCTTCCCTGCCTCCCCTTCCACGGCGGACGAGGTGGATGGGGTCACGGCGCGGCCACATGAAGCATGGCGGGGAGGGCCCGGGTGCCTCGCGTGAAGGAGGAGCGCGAGAAGGGGCCGACCACGCGGGAGAGACGCCAGAGCAGGCGCTTCATGTTGGGGAGGAAGCGGGGAAGGGAGAGCGTCTTGCTGCGGGACCATGCGACGGTAGGGTCATCCGAAGGTGCGGTGCGGTGAGGGGCGGTGCCTGGAGCGGATAGGAACGAGTGGATGAGACAATTGGACTGGAGGAGAGGATTTGTTTGAGAAACTCTCGAGCGGATGGGAGGGGATTGTTGGGCTGACGTCGCGGCCCACCAAGGAGTGTCCGAACGGACGGACGCCCGACGACAGCATTACCATATCGAAGGTGCTAGCGCCCGAACGTACGGGCGCCCGCGCAGCCTGCCCCTATCCGCTGATTTTTCCTTCCTCGCACGCGCACCCCGCCTAGTCGTAGTGCCTGCGTGTTTGGAGGTCTCGCCTCGCATTTGCAGCCCGCCCTATCCGCCTCGACTCGAGGCAGTTCGCCCCATCTCACACTTACACCCACCCCCATCGCACCCCGACCACCGCCCCTGAGCGCGCCCCTTCAGCAAGACACCGACGCGCCGCGCACCCTGTTCGCCCGCCCCCAACTCACCGCACCCCATTCCCTGGATGCCCACGCTGTGCCCACCATCACTCCCGCGCCCCGTGACTTTCCGAACATCATGAAAGATGTGCAACATGAAAAACTTGAATGTAACATACCTATGCAAGAGATGAAACATCTAGAACATACACTTGCAACATATGTATGAAACATATGTAACATCCAGACAAAACACTTGCAACTTGCAACATGAAAACACTTACTGCAACATATGACTCAAACAATCGAAACATACTGTTGCGACATATGTGTGAAACGTTTGCAACATACGTCTGGAATAGATGAAACATTTTGAACAAACATCTGAAACACTTGCAACATCCTCGATCTCCATTGGCAACATCCATATGAAATAATTGCAACATATCTCTGAAACGTTTGAAACACTTGAAACATACGCTTACAACATGCGCTTTCATCGCAACATCTCCTTGTTGAGGTCGCGCATCGCGGCGGCCGCAACGTCGACAGCAGCCATGACCTTCTGGTGGGGAACGTCGGCATCGGTAACACCCAGCAGCACCTCAGCGACGGGGGGGGGGGGGCAGGCACGGTGCGCAGTAGCGGCGGTGCGGCGAGCTATAGTGGACGCGGCAGGGGATGGAGCCACGCGGCGCGAGATGGGGTGCGCGGCGGGGAAGACGGCATCAACGAGCGCACAACACAAGGGCACGTGATGGGCGAGAGCGATTGGGAGATTTTTTTTTTTTGAGAGAGAGAAGCAAGCCTATTAGGCCGGTACGCGTAGGCCCGAAAAGCGGTGTTCGGATAGACGGACGCCCGCTGCTGAACATTACCCTATAACTATTCATGCATGTTATCATGTATCCATACAGACTACTAAGGTTTCTGAATTTTGATAGCTGAAAACACGAGTCACGATGACCTCAGAGAATAGGAAAGCTTGCCCAGGGCAAATGCTTCTCTGCTACGCAGACGGCAGATCAACTTTGGTCCCGAGAGTAGATGACAACGCAAGTAAGGATGACATTAAGTAGCATACATATTGCGAAAGATGAAAGAATCTAGGATCACACGATCAAAATTGCCAGCCAGTTATATTTAAGTATCTTGTAGCCAGCCAATTATATTTAAGTATCTTGTAAGAGGACAACAATGAGTTCATTAGGAAGCCTCTGATTCTTAAGTAAGAGGACAACAATGCAAACCATCTCTCCAAAAGATGAAGAACGATCATGTTAAGATGTAGGGGTGTCGCCCCATATTCACTGGGTTGAATAGCATTTTTAACTGGCCATTGTAATTCTTTTTTTAGAGGGAAGCTATTGTAATTCTTTAGTTTTGATGTACTGTTTCTTTAAAGAATGATCATATAAGTATTAGACTCAAGATCAAATGGAACAATGTTGGATTATAATCTCTCATGACAAGATCATCATAGGATGACAGGACCGAGTCCAAGCCCAACCAAACGCACACAATACATGTGCAGTGCAGGGGCATCGGCCTCATGTTCAACAGTTGAAAGTAAGAAACCGAGATCCCCTAATCCCATTCTAGATGTCCTAAACCAAAGAGCTAGACGTAATTAGTCCTTAAATTCTTCTAACAGTGTAATCTCAGGCGCGTTTGGTCACCGTTATATTAATTTTTAATACGTAGGAAGAGCAGGAGAAAGGTGCGCTAGCTAGCTGCTTCTAGCTACTCACTCACTTGCGCTCCTCTGACTTTTACACAAACACTAGTACACAGATGTTGGTGGCACTGTTAATCACTGCCCAATTAATTTGGTGGAACGTACGTCCTCCAACCATGAGCGGACGTACATCCTGCTGCCACTGCCATCAGGCATCAGGCAAGCCGTGATTCCGTCAGTTAAGTCAGTTTGACACCACTGCTGAAGCTGATAAATCTCAGCGATCGCTCCAAACCAAACGAAGCATTCAGTACACGGGAAATTACCTATTTACACGGGCAGCATGCAGTAACAAATTGCTTGGTGTTCAATGATGCTGCCGAGCACTGACCGTTCTCGTCTGTACCTTGGCACTTGACCGTTAGTGAAATTTCGTACCGCCGGCAACTCTCTGTTACAACACGTACAATTGCATGACCGCCGGTAACACTCTCTTACTGCTATGAACATTAGTTCATACGGGTGACGGGGAGGATAACTATTGCCAACATATACAATTGTGTGCCTTCCGGGGGCCCACGCTGGGACCACTCGCGTCTCTTCCCGCTTTCCACGTCTATTCTATGTGCAACACTCAATCTATCTTTTGTGGCAGAACCGTCCGATATAACGTACTTACGGAGGCGCTTGTCTTCCACCAGACACTAAGCCCCCCCGAAAGCAAGCTATAGCGGGCGAGTTTCGTCGAGCACACCCCAAGGGAGAGCCCGAATGATCCATATTTTTTCCTAAGGATTTAATAATGAGAACGAGTTACAATACTTAGTCCATTTCATACATTCAGAGTTCTTGAAGATATATTATTACAATACCAATTTCAGAGTGCGGAATATTAAACAACGGAATAAAAATAAACAGCAAGTAAACATCTATCGATAATAAGTAAGGATCCGTCTGTGCCCACCAGAAGAATCCTTCACACAATGGCTACGTCTCAAGAAGTACCTGCAACAGGGGTAAATAAACACTGAGTACCCAATATACTCGCAAGACTTATCCGACTAGTAGGAATAATTTTTCAACTTCAAAGAATATGATAAGATTTATGGTTTACTGGTTTCTTTTTTGCCGAAAGCAATACTAATAGTGAATCCTTATGTAAGTTAATATTAGCGGTCATGATTAATTTATTATCTAGCCATTCTATGTAAGCACATGTTCTATTTTCAAACAAGGGTTGAGCAAACAGTTCCATTTCATCACCTGTCATCCTTCAGTTCTTACTACGATGCTAGAGTTTAGACAAGCCATCACTCTTCTGTCCAGCTGGATACCCCGAAAACACACGCCCCGTTTGTACCCCAGGCACAAGCAGGACGAACCCATCACTCTTCTGTCACAGGGTCCAAGTCCCCGTCCAAACTTGGACTCCAAGCCCCTGCTCCTGAGTCCCGGACTCAGTGTGGTGCTTAGACCTCCACCATCCCTGCCTCTAATCAGTCGGTCCAGAAAAAGTCGAAACCCACGACAAGAGGGCAACAAGCCTTTCCTGCGTCCATACCCAAGTATGTGCTCGGGATAATATATCTGACTTGCCTAGTGTCCATTGCGATGGCTGGTCCTTAACCGACACAGATAGGGAAAAAATGTAACCAACCTATGCCCTGTTGGCCGCAGGACACAACCTCTTACACCTACCAATACCCAAACCATATCCCTGCCCGGTCTCTATTTTTCTTTCCACCAATTTATCCAGAGTGATCATAATTATCACCTATTGTGAGTAACGGCAGGTTACTCACGCTACCGATATCCTGAGCATAGCAGCTACTCGACCTATACTAGTAGGACTCATAGGTGAGTATATCTATGCATGTAGTTTCCATAAAATGTCTGTAACGTAAATGCACATCATATATATATATATATATTCAATGATCATTCAAAAATAGGGGTTATGCACCGGGGCTTGCCTTGGGCAGGCGGTGTGTCAATAAAGTCAGCAACAAACGGCTCCGAGGCTCCCTCCTGTACGAGGATCTCCTCCTCATACTCCTCAATGATCTCCTCGTAGTCCTGTTCGTCCATAGGCACGAACTCTACCAACTCGTTATCTACATGCATGAAATGCTGACGCAACACTTAGTAATACGGCAACGACAACTCTTAAAATACGAATACACCTATCAAACTACTAAGCTAGTTTTACCGACTAAGGTGCTAAGTTACCTATTGTTACCACTAACAAGTATGAAACATGACATGTATTATCTTAGCAACTACAGGCATTCTTACTCTTAATACCGATTTACTATATATATACTAAAACAAGGAGTATTAGCTACTCTATTTATCGACCTACTCAAGGGCTACAAAATTTACAGTGAGCACATAATAATCTAATGAACCTACTGTAAAAATTTCATGGCTAAAGCTATCACCAATTTGCCACAAAAATTCCTAGAATTATTAAGCTAAATAAGACTAAGCTCTCCTAAATGAGTTAATGAATCTATCATTATCATAGATAACTGTAAACTAACTGCACCAATATATAGATAGCATTTTTTGAACCTAATAAATTTTGTTTCACTATTTTTGGGCATCTACAAAATTTACTATAATTTTTTAAATTTTAGCTCAAAACTAAATTGAATAAACCTTTACTAATTTACTGGAAAAATGAAACTGGAATCCACCGCGTGGCCCACTACACGCGGCGCAGCCCACATCCACTCGGCGCGCGCGCGCTCGCGCTCCACCGGCGTGGCCCACGCGGGGGCGCGACCCAGCCGAGCGACGACGGCCCGCAACGGGAACTCCCGCGCAGCCGGTATATTTGCTAAAATGCCCTTTCTCTAATACCGAATCCAACCGAGGTCCACAGCACTATTCCATCAGTCAGCTATCTTACAATTACGCCCCTCCCCCTTTCCTTCTTTACCACGGCCATACCCTCGCCCCCCGCGCGTGCATCGGCGCGGCGGCGCTGGCACCGGGCGCTTACGCCAGCTAGACCAGCCCCTCCCCGCCCCTAGTAGCGAGCCGATGCTCACCTAGACGCCAACTCGAAGCGGTGGGAGGCGAAGCAGTGAACAGAGATGCTGTCCTGAGCTCCCTCCACGGCGGCGGACTCCTTCCTACGACGGCGGCCATGTTCCCGTGAGCCAAGGCACCGACGACGTGAACGAACTCAAGAACGGGCATCAGCAACTCACCCAAAACCTACCAGACGTGATGGCTTGACCGAAGACGGGCCGAGTGAGTCTAGCCACGCGCGCATGGCAACACGGTGATGGCCACGGTGGCGCGACTACATCAGCAGCGCTGAGCAGGCAGTAGCAGGGCAAATTGGGGTGCACACGGAATAGAGGGGAACAGGGCGAAGACGTAGTGCCAATGAATTGAACGGAGGTGGACGATGAGAGGTGAATTGGACGGGCGCTGCCATGGGGTCTTAAGATGGCCGACGGTGAAGGAAGCTTCCAATTGGGGCTCTACACCGGCTGGCAGTAGCAGTGGGAGGGTTCGACGCGTAGCTAGGTTCCTACTCAATCCTCTGGCGCACGCGATTGCATGGATTTGACCGGCGCTGCGAGCTAGCCTTGGCATGGCTCAGTGACGCCGACGCGGTGCCATTAAATGTAGAGGTGACCAAGCACAGTGAGGTGCACGCCACTCAAACAAAACAGACAAGGGCACACGTGCTCGTACGAGTTGGCACAGCTCGGGTGGACATGACGCGAGCGGTGTAGGCACAAGCGGGTGACCCAGCAATCATGACCACGACTAGCAGTAGCGCGAGGACAGAGCGGAGCAGACGTCAGCGGACTGACTAGGGCATCGGTCCCGTGACGACAGCGGCGGTGGCAGAGCGACCAGGCAGATGCGACGCAAGCAGTGCGAGCACACATGATGACTCAGCACTCGTGGCTACAGCTAGCAGCAGCGCGATGACGTGACGCAACGCAGGCAGCGATACGGTGAAGCAGGTGGCAACGGACTGGCCAGGGCAGCGGGCCCGCGACGACTGTGGTGGTGCTAGAGTGGCTAGGCCCGCAGGGCGCGGCGTGCGTAGCGTGCGTGAGTCGCGTGCCAGGGCGCAACGTGCGTGAGTCGCGTGCCAGGGCGCGGTGACGACGGTGCGGGTGACAGTGGCCAGCAACGCAGCGCGCCGAGCCGAGGCATGGTGACCGCGCCATTCGTTGACACTGGCTGGAACGTGCCATGCATGATTTTTAAAGCACCCCAAAAAATCAAATTTGTTACTTCAAACACCGAACCACCTATTCTATACTCGAGATGGCATGTTAGGCTACTTAAACAAGCCTTAAGACCATACAACTACTTAACCCGATTCTTCTACAAAAATTACCGAACTTAGCTTCATCAAAGCGTTTTTCGACTTAGGAAATTCGACTAAGTCTCGATCGGATTCGCGTCGAATTCGATTTCCAAGCTATTCGATACGCTAGCTAGTGAGTTCCTTTCGCGATCGCAGGTATTTCATCGTCACCTATGAAGTTTGTGCTACAAACTTTATTAACGTTCCGTATATGCGTTCTATAGTGTTTTTGTTCAATAAAAATTCATTTAAAACCCTACGTGATATAACGCGACATTGAATGTATCTTTCGTTTCGCGTTTCCGATGATCGATCCAAATTATCTACATTGCTTTACACCCTATATTACACACATTTACACATAAATATGATGCTCATGTAGTATTTTAGCAAAAAACTATATAGTATAACACCCTCGGTGTTACACTTTTGAAACATCGAGATGCAACACTTGCAAAATACAAAAGAAGACAGATGAAAAACACTTGAAATATGTGTCTAAAATACTTGCAAAAAGACAAAACACTTGCAATATACGTCTGAAATAGCTGAAACACTTGTAACATACGTCGAAACACTTGCAAAACGCCTGAAAATACTTGAAAGCCGTTGCAAGGATATGCAACGTCCAGATAAAACACTTGCAACATATGCGTGAAACATATGCAACCAGATAAAATGCTTGCTACATACGTCTGATAAACAAATGAAACATTTGGAACAGACGCTTACAACATGCTTGTATGCAACATCCTGATCCACTTTTCAACATCCATGTGAAACACTTGCAACATACCCCTAAAACATCTGAAACAATTGAAATATACACATGCAACATGCGCTTTTAGCTCAACATCTCCTTGCTGCTTGTCGCACGGAGGGAGCACAGCTACGCCCCCCCCTCGCTACGCCAAGCCACCATGGCCCTGCCACCCAAGATCATCCATGAGCAGGCCGCCCATCAGCACAGGCGGCGCAAAAGGACGTCTACACGAGGAGGGGCCTAGAGGGGCATCAAGGTTGCCGGCACAGCACAGCACATAACAAACAGGATTATAGGAGGGCCACGGGGCTGCATACGCCTGTGATAGAGGAGTTCATCTACTACGCGTGGTCACCTAGAGGGCTGTGCCATGGGATGGTAGAGGAAGCGGCCAGAGAGGCAACTACATCAGGCACCATTGCAAGCTTAGGACGTTGCAAGAGGGCTAGGAGGAAGACGGGCGACCGCGGTGGGCAGGAGGCACGATGGAGATGCCAACCGACGGGCGCTCGAGCACCAAGGCGGCACGACGAAGCACGGTCAAGGTGCTACAATGTTTTTTTTGAGAAACTATGTGACTAGAGAGCCTTCTGGAGAAGCGAGTAGATGAGCGTATAGGATAAGATAGGAGGGTGAAAGTGCAATCAAGCCTTAATTGTGGGTTTTGGTGATAATGACCTCGCAATTAGAGAACTAATGAGATTTATCGAGATGACAAGCAGGGAATTTATATTCGAGGATGCTACACGAAATGGAGGAGCCCCCAACTACAAATATAGATGGCTTCAAACTCAAAGGAGGTTTAAATTCTTTTATATATTGAATTTGAGTATAGGAAAAGCCATACTATAAAGGGGGCACAATGCTTAAGCTAATCTATGCTAATGTCCATTGAGGGCTGGGGGTATATATACCTTTTCTTTTTCTCCCCAAATGCTATCTACGATTTAAGTGACCATTGGGGCCTGGGGGTATATATACCTTCCCCTTTCTTTCCCAACGGCAATGAACCAACCTGCTCCCTTCTTCCTCACTTTAGCACACTCAAGATAGGGCAGTAGCTCTCTCTCTCACTCCATTGTTGACCTCAAGCCCCCAAGTAAATCCATTGATTTCCCCATCAATCCTTGAGGGATAAGGGTCCAAAACTTGATAAGAGAGCATCTCCATTGATTCCAAACTCTAAAGAGCACTTGGTTCACGTTTTGGTTGGCGGTTGTGTTTGTTACTCTTGGAGCTTGGCTCCTAGCCAGCTAGAGCATCGCCCGGTGAGCTTACCAACTTGTGTGGTAGCCCCGGGAGGTTTGTAACCACCTCTTACAACAAGTAAAATCACCCCTCATCTCAAGAGTTCACTCTCTTGACTTGAGAATGAGGTAGGGTTGCAAATCCCTAAGGCTTAGTGGTATACCTAAACAACGTGGACTTAGGCAAGCCTTGGTGGCGAGCTGAACCATGGGATAAATCCTTGTGTCATCCAATGCTTGTGTTGCTATACTTGTGTTCTTGTTGTTGTTGAGGTGATTTCTAGGATTGAGGCCGATCTACTTGTGTGTGTGAAAGGTCCTAATGGCAAGAGGGGGGGTTAATAGCCTATTAAAAATTTCTACAACAACACTTAGCAAACCGGTTAAACAGTTATGAGGCGAAGCAAGTGTTGCGCTAGCCTACTAAAAATGCAAGCCACCTACCACAATTCTAGTTTCTATAGTTTCTAACCACATAATGGCTATGTCACTAAACTAAGTTAGTGTGCTCTCAAAGGCTAACTAAAGAGTCACACTAACGAAACTAACAAGCTCTCACAACTAGCTACACTAAAGAGCTTGATAACTAGTTTACGGTACTGTAAAGAGAGTGAGCAAGATGGTTATACCACTGAGTCAAGGAGTGAACCAATCAATCACAAGAATGAATACCAATGAAGACCAATCACCTCAGAATCAAATGATGACACAATGATTTTTTACCGAGCTTCACTTGCTTGCCAGCAAGCTAGTCCTCGTTGTGGCGATTCACTCACTTGGAGGTTCACGTGCTAATTGGCATCACACGCCAAACCCTCAATAGGGTGCCGCACAACCAACACAAGATGATGATCACACAAGCCACGAGCAATTCACTATAGTACCTTTTGGCTCTCTGCCAGGGAAAGGTCAAGAACCCCTCATAATCACAACGATCGGAGCCAGAGACAATCACCAACCTCAACTCGACGATCCTCGCTGCTCCAAGCCATCTAGGTGGCGGCAACCACCAAGAGTAACAAGTGAATCCCGCAGCGAAACACGAACACCAAGCACCTCTAGATGCAAACACTCAAGCAATGCACTTGGATTCTCTCCCAATCTCACAAAGATGTTGAATCTATGATGGAGATGAGTGGGAGGGCTTTGGCTAAGCTCACAAGGTTGCTATGTCAATGCAAATGGCCAAGAAAGTGAGCTTGAGCCGGCCATGGGGCTTAAATAGAGAGCCCCTATGAATAGAGCCGTTGGGCTCCTCACTGCACTGAACATGGGGCGACTGGACACGCCGGTCAGATCGACCGAACGTAGAACCCAGCGTCTGGTCGTGCGATGCACACCACATGTCCCCTCTCTTCAAATACTGAGCGCCTGATCCCAATGGTCAAGTAATGATCGGACGTGCTGCTGTGAAGTGACCGGACGCTGGACCTCAGTGTCCGGTCGTTTCCAGTAAGCATCCAGAAGCGAGAAATCACAACCGGACGCGTCCGGTCATGCTCAACCGGACTCACCCAGTGTCAGGTCACTCGGCATCTCCTCTATGTGCTGCCATGTCAGTAGGACTAGATGCACCCCGTCAGCGTCCGATCACTAAGTGACCCAGCGTCCGGTCGAAGACCGACGCCAGCGTCTTCACGCTTCCACTGATCGGACACGTCGGTCCTACCGAGACCAGCGTCCGGTCACTTATAGTGACCTCCATCTTTTCTGTATAGAGCGCCGGTGGCACCGTCGGACTGTGTTAGCACTCCACTAGATCCTAAATGCATATGCAATGAGTTAGAGCATCTAGTGGCACTTTGATAACCGCATTTCGATACGAGTTTCACCCCTCTTAATAGTACAGCTATCGATCCTAAATGTGATCACACTCACTAAGTGTCTCGATCATCAAAACAAAATGGCTCCTACCATTTATATCTTTGCCTTGAGCCTTTTGTTTTTCTCTTTCTTCTTTTCAAGTCCAAGCAGTTGATTATCACGATGGCATCGCCATCATCATGTCATAATCTTCATTTGCTTCACCACTTGGAATGTGCTACCTATCTCATGATCACTTGATAAACTAGGTTAGCACTTAGGGTTTCATCAATTCACCAAAACCAAACTAGAGCTTTCAATCTCCCCCTTTTTGGTAATTGATGACAACCCTTTCACAAAGATATGAATTGAAATTCAATTGAATCCATGTTGCTTGTCCAAGCATATTTACTATGTGTAAAAGGATATGGACAAGTTTCATGAACTCCATATGGTAGCAATTGCTCCCCCAACATATGTGCTAAGAGTTTGGATTGAAGCTTGCACATATGCTTAGATAGGAAATATAGGAGACAATGTCTACCAAATAATGCTAAGGTATAAAAGATAGACCTTTGAAGCGTGATACCAATTGGAGTGCACCATTATACCATCCTTAGCACTATGGTTAGCTTGATACTACTTGGAAATGAAATCACTAGATAATCTATGCATGCTAGTTTTTCATTTCATCATTTAAACCTACAACTAGCATACACCACACAAGCATGGATATTGAAATTTAAAACTTGTGCCATGCAAGCAAACATATGAAATGCACATTCAAATGCACCATACAAGTTCATGAGCTTGCTCCCCCTACTTATGTGCTTAAAATTTTAATTGATGATCCTTGATGATCCCTTTCCTTTGTCATATCCCCCCCCTATGTCAAGTTCTCCCCCCTTTGTTGTCTTTTCATTATCTTAGTACACTAATATCTTTGTTTTTCTCCCCCTTTGTCATCAATGACCATAAAGGTTCAAAATGTAGATAGGTTGAGATTATCAATGTCAATCAATGGGGTGAGGATCATTTTCCCAAATTTGGTTCAATCTAGATCATTTGCCAAAGATGTTTAACTCGGTTTGTTCCAAGGACAAGCTTCTTCACACCTCCAAATAAGGGTTATCTTGTACCATGTTGAGTTAAACACTTAGAGCTTATTTTCTAGATCAAACACTGGGTTTACAAGCTCACAAACATGTCATGCTACCACTAGACCAAAATAACCATAGAAGCAATAGTGGTACCATATAATCATCAAATTCATTTAATTTTCATGAATGAGCCTATTAAATAAGAAAGATGTCTAGATGCACTAAACAAGTCCTTAGCAAGGATGTATGCCATGTCAATCAATTTTTACCTTGGATTGCTCGAAGGAGAGGCATGTCATATAAGTGGGGGGGGTGCATCAACACATATTTGAGAAATCCAATATGTTCAACTCATTGCTTAGCTTGCAAAACCTTTTCTCATCCAATGGCTTGGTGAATATATCGGCAAGTTGATCTTCGGTGTCCACACTCTCAATGCAAATGTGCCCATTTTGTTGGTGATCTCTAATGAAATGGTGGTGGACATCAATGTGCTTTGTTCTTGCATGTTGAACCTGATTGTTGGTCAACTTGATTACACTCTCATTGTCACATAGCAATGGCACTTTCTTGAACTTGATTTCAAAGTCACTCAAAGTGGCCTTCATCCAAAGTACTTGTGCACAACAACTACCGGCGGATATGTATTTGGCTTCGATGGTTGATAATGCAATACTATTTTGCTTCTTTGATGACCATGAAACAAGTGATCTTCCTAACAATTGACATGTGCCCGAGGTGCTCTTTCTTTCAACCTTGCTTCCCGCATAATCCAAGTCGGAGTAACCAACTAGCTCAAACTTTGCTCCTTTGGGATACCACAAACCAACATTTTGTGTATGCTTCAAGTACCTCAATATTCTCTTTGTACCCTTCAAATGACTTTCTCTTGGTGATGATTGAAATCTTGCACACATGCACACACTAAACATGACATCTGGCCTTGATGCGGTCACATAGAGTAGGCTTCCAATCATAGACCGATACAATTTTTGATCCACCATATTTCCACTTGCATCACTATCCAAGTTGCCATTTGTTCCCATTGGTGTACTAATGGCTTTACTATCACTCATGCCAAACTTCTTGATCATGTCTTTGATATACTTGCCTTGACTCACAAATGTACCATTCTTCAATTGCTTGATTTGAAGATCAAGGAAGTAACTCAACTCTCCAATCATGGACATCTCAAACTCATTAGCCATCATCTTTCCAAACTCATCACAAAAGTCTTGATTGGTTGATCTAAATATGATGTCATCAACATAGATTTGCAATACAAATAAATCCTTTTCAATCTTCTTGATGAAAAGAGTGGTGTCAACCTTGCCCATCATGAACCCTTTTGACAGTAGAAAGTCCCTCAACCTCTCATACCATGCTCTAGGTGCTTGCTTCAAGCCATACAATGCATTCTTCAACTTGTACACATGGTCGGGCTTCTCATCATCTTCAAAACCAGGAGGTTGCTCAACATATACTTCTTCATTGATATAACCATTGAGAAATGCACTCTTAACATCCATTTGATAGAGTTTGATGTTCTGGGCACAAGCATAGGCTAGCAAGATTCTAATTGCTTCCAATCTAGCCACTGGGGCATATGTTTCTCCAAAGTCAAGACCTTCAACTTGTGTGTAGCCTTGTGCTACCAATCTTGCTTTGTTCCTTACTACTATCCCATCTTGATCTTGCTTGTTTCTAAAGACCCATTTGGTTCCAATCACAGTGTGTCCCTTTGGTCTCTCTACCAATTCTCATACTTGATTTCTTGTGAAGTTATTTAACTCTTCATGCATTGCATTCACCCAATCAACATCCTTCAATGCTTCATCTATCTTCTTTGATTCGATGGATGACACAAATAAAAAATGCTCACAAAATGATGCCAATCTTGATCTAGTTTGCACACCTCTTGAAATATCACCAATGATAGTGTCCAATGGATGATCCCTTGCAATATTGGTTGGTTGGAGGATTGGAACTTGATTGCTTGCACTTGCTTGATCATTGGATTGAGATGATGTACTATCCACTTGATCTTGTTCATTATCATGAGAGCCACTTGTACTCGCTTGATTTGTATCATCTTGCACATTTGAGTTAGAGAGCACTTACACTTGATCATCTTCATCATCATTCACTTGCCTAGGCCTCAATTCACCAACATTCATGTTCTTCATGGCATTTGAAAGTTGAATGCCTCTAACATCTTCCAAGTTCTCATTCTCCTCTTGTGAACCCTTGGTTTCATCAAATTCAACATCATGAACTTTCTCAAGAGTACCACTATCCAAATTCCAAACTCGATATGCTTTGCTTGTAGTAGAATAACCAAGTAGGAATCCTTCATCACATTTCTTGTCAAACTTCCCCAATCTAGTGCCTTTCTTCAAGATATAACACTTGCAACCAAAGACCCGAAAATATGCAATGTTGGGCTTTCTACCATTCAAGAGTTCATATGGTGTCTTCTCTTTCAATGGATGATAATAGAGGTGGTTGCTACAATAGCAAGCCATGTTGATGGCTTCAACCCAAAAATATTGACTCACATTGTACTCACTAAGCATAGACCTTGCCATATCAATGAGTGTTCTATTCTTTCTCTCAACAAGGCCA
Source organism: Miscanthus lutarioriparius (assembly GCA_904845875.1). NCBI lineage: Eukaryota > Viridiplantae > Streptophyta > Magnoliopsida > Poales > Poaceae > Miscanthus > Miscanthus lutarioriparius. The sequence goes on along the minus strand of CAJGYO010000003.1, from coordinate 106,647,910 downwards.
TTTGATTGTGGAGTGTACTTGGCCGAGAATTGATGTCTAATTCTAAATTCATCACACAACTCATCAATTCTAGTGTTCTTAAACTCACTACCATTGTCGCTTCTAACTCTCTTGATGGTTGTTTTATACTCATTGTGAATGCTCTTGACAAATGATTTGAATGTTGCAAACACATCGCTTTTGTCTACTAGAAAGAATACCCATGTGTATCTAGTATAATCATCCACTATCACAAAGTCATATTTGTTACCAGCAATGCTAGTGTATTGAGTTGGCCCAAATAAATCCATGTGTAATAACTCAAATGCTTTACTAGTGCTCATCATGCTTTTCTTAGGATGGGTGTTTCCAACTTATTTCTTGGCTTGACAAGAGCTACAAAGCTTATCCTTCTCAAACACAACATCTTTCAAGCCTCTAACCAAGTCATGCTTAACCAATCTATTCAATTGTTTCATTCCAACATGACCAAGCCTTCTATGCCATAACCAACCCATGCTAGACTTAGTAAACAAACATGTAGATAATTTAGCTTCACTAGCATTGAAATCAACCAAGTATGGATTCTCATATCTAAAGCCTTTGAAGATCAAGTTAGATCCATCTACATTTATGATCTCTACATCATCTACCCCAAATTTGCATTTGAATCCAAGATCACACAATTGAGCCACAGATAGCAAATTTAAATTTAAGCTCTCTACTAGCAACACATTGGATATGCTCATGTCATTGGATATTGCAATCTTACCAAGCCCTTTGACCTTGTCTTTGCCATTGTCACCAAATGTGATACCATCATAACCATCATTGCCATTGGTGTTGATTGAGTTGAACATTCTTGCATCACCGGTCATGTGTTGAGTGCACCCACTATCAAGAACCCAATGCCTTCCTCCGGCTTTGTAATTGACCTACAAAAGAAGATCAATTCTTTTTAGGTACCCAAATTTGCTTGGGTCCTTGAAGGTTAGTGACCAAGCTCTTTGGCACCAAAATGGCTTTCTTCTTTGAGCCCATCCATGGTTTACCAATGAACTTAGCCTTGACACCATTTGCACCTTTGCTAAGCACATAGAAAGAATCAAGCTTAATGGAGGATACATTAGCTTGTGACTTCTTGTTCATGCACTTTTGCTCTATATGACTAACTTGCTTGCAACTAGTGCAAAACCGACCATTGTTCTTCACAAAACTAGTCTTGTGAGGAGCAAAGGCCGCCTTGCCTTTCTTGGGGGTATAGCCCAATCCCTCTTTATAGAGAGAAGCTCTTTGGCTACCCAAGCACATAAGCAAGCGGTCCTCACCACCATAGGCCTTAGCTAAGGTGTTAGTGAGCTTATTGACCTCCTTCTTGAGGTTCTCATTGTCAACCATTAGTGAGGCATCACAGGTGAAACCATCACTACTAGATGAGGTGGAAGTAGAAGTACTACAAGAAGGGTTAGCGGGAGCAACAATGATAGGCATAGATAATGATTCATCAATTATGTCACAAGTTAAGCCTACATCACAGTCTCAACATGCTTCTTTTTATTTTGTTCATTAAGCAAAGAGGAATAAGCTTTTTCAAGCTTCTTGTGAGCCTTGCCAAGCTTCTCATGGGCTTCCTCTAGCTTCTCATGAGTTGCATTGAGCTCATCAAAGGCTTGCTTAAGGGCTTTTAGTTCCTTATGCAAGCTTTTGCATTCCCTTCTCTTAATGTTAAAGTGTTCTTTAGCATCTTCTAGCATGTCAAATAGTTCATCCTTAGTAGGTTCATCATCATCACTATCACTATCATTTTCATTATCATTATCTTGTTCTTTATCACTTTCATCATCACAAATTTATACCTTAGTAGCCTTAGCCATGAAGCATGATGGAGTGTCGAAGAGAGAAGGCTTCTCATTTATAGCAATGCTTGCAAGTACCTTTTTCTTGGTGGTCTTGTCATCATCACTATCATCATCATCACTTGAGGAAGTATCACTATCCCAAGTGACCACATATGAACCACCCTTCTTCTTCTTGAAGGTCATCTTGTCCTTCTTCTCTTTCTTTTCCCTCTTGTCCTTCTTCTTGTTCTTCTTGTCATCATCTTTGTCACTATTGTATGGGCATTGAGCAACAAGATGATCTTTGCTTCCACAATTGAAGCACCTTCTTGACTCTTCCTTGTTCTTGGATGAAGATTTCTTCCTTCTAGCACGGTAGCCCTTCTTCATCATGAACTTGCCAAATCTCTTGACAAAGAGAGCCATCTTCTTATCGTCGTCATCATCCCATGAGCCATCATCTTCACTTGATGTATCTTGCTTTGCCTTGCCCTTGGATGATGTGGCCTTGAATGCCACACTCTTCTTCTTCTCATCCTTCTTCTCATCTTTCTTCTCCTTCTTTTCTTCCTTCTCATCATCATCTCTATATGTATCATCGGTCATTATATCTCCCAACACTTGGTTTGGTGTCATGGTGTCCAAACCACTCCTCACTAGAATAGTGACCAATGTGCCAAATCTTGAAGGCAAACATCTCAAGAACTTGTGGGAGAAGTCCTTGTCCTTCACCTCTTCTCCAAGTGCTTTGAGATCATTGACAAGAACTTGAAGCCTATGGAACATCTCCGGCACACTCTCATCCTCCTTCATCTTGAAGCTTGTAAACTTCTCTTTGAGAATGTATGCCTTTGCACCCTTCACGGCTTGAGTGTCCTCAAATGATTCCTCCAATTTCTTCCATGCCTCATGAGCTCTCTCAATATTCTTAATTTGCTCAAAAGTTCTCTCATCTAAAGCATCATGGATGGCACTAAGAGCAATGCCATTATTTTGGAGTAGCATTTCTTCGGCGGTGGCGGGAGCCTCTTCATCTTCAATCTCAAGCTTTGTCTCTACCACCTTCCAAACCTTCCTATTGATTGACTTGATATAAGTTGTCATCTTAGCTTTCCAATAGGGATAATTTGAGCCATAAATTGGGATGGCTTCTTGGTGTTGTTGATTTGAGCCATTTTACACCGAAGGTTATTAAGCCTCCTCAAATCATGGTGACCTCGGCTCTGATACCACTTGAAAGGTCCTAATGGCTAGAGGGGGGTGAATAGCCTATTAAAAATTTATACAACAACACTTAGCAAACCGGTTAGACAATTATGAGGCGAAGCAAGTGTTGCGCTAGCCTACTAAAAATGCAAGCCACCTACCACAATTCTAGTTTCTATAGTTTCTAACCACACAATGGCTATGTCACTAAACTAAGTTAGTGTGCTCTCAAAGGCTAACTAAAGAGTCACACTAACCAAACTAACAAGCTCTCACCACTAGCTACACTAAAGAGCTTGATAACTAGTTTACGGTAATGTAAAGAGAGTGAGCAAGATGGTTATACCGCCGAGTCGAGGAGTGAACCAATCAATCACAAGAATGAATACCAATGAAGACCAATCACCTCAGAATCAAATGATGACACAATGATTTTTTATCGAGGTTCACTTGCTTGTCGGCAAGCTAGTCCTCGTTGTGGTGATTCACTCACTTGGAGGTTCACGTGCTAATAGGCATCACACGCCCAACCCTCTATAGGGTGCCGCACAACCAACACAAGATGATGATCACACAAGCCACGAACAATTCACTATAGTACCTTTTGGCTCTCCACCGGGGAAAGGTCAAGAACCCCTCACAATCACAACGATCGAAGCCGAAGACAATCACCAACCTCCGCTCGACGATCCTCGCTGTTCCAAGCCATCTAGGTTTTGGCAACCACCAAGAGTAATAAGTGAATCCCACAGCGAAACACGAACACTAAGTGCCTCTAGATGCAAACACTCAAGCAATGCACTTGGATTCTCTCCCAATCTCACAAAGATGTTGAATCTATGATGGAGATGAGTGGGAGGGCTTTGGCTAAGCTCACAAGGTTGCTATGTCAATGCAAATGGCCAAAAGAGTGAGCTTGAGCTGGCCATGGGGCTTAAATAGGGAACCCCTACGAATAGAGTCGTTGGGCTCCTCACTGCACTGAACACGGGGCGACCGGACACGCCGGTCAGATCGACCGGACGTAGGACCCCAGCGTCAGGTCGTGCGATGCACGCCACGTGTGCCCTCTCTTCAAATACTGAGCGCCTAATCTCAATGATCAAGTGATGACCGGATGCACTGCTGCGAAGTGACTGGACGCTGGACCTCAGTGTCCGGTCGTTTCCAGTATGCATCTAGAAGCGAGAAATCACGACCGAACACGTCCGGTCATGCTCAACCAGACTCACCTAGTGTCAGGTCACTCGGCATCTCCTCTATGTGCTGCCATGTCAGTAGGACCGGACGCACCCCGTCAGCGTCCGGTCACTAAGTGACCCAACGTCTAGTCGAAGACCGACGCCAGCGTCTTCATGCTTCCACTGACCGGACGCGCCGGTCCTACCGATACCAGCATCCGGTCACTTATAGTGACCTCTGTCTTTTCTGTATAGAGCGCCGGTGGCACCGTCAGACTGTCCGCACTCTACGGGCGGACACTCCACCGGTGAAGTTTCTAACCCTTGCTCAAATGTGCCAACCACCAAGTGTGTCACCTTGTGCACATGTGTTAGCATATTTTCACAAACATTTTCAAGGGTGTTAGCACTCCACTAGATCCTAAATGCATATGCAATGAGTTAGAGTGTCTAGTGGCACTTTGATAACCGCATTTTGATATGAGTTTCACCCCTCTTAATAGTACGGCTATCGATCCTAAATGTAATCACACTCACTAAGTGTCTTGATCACCAAAACAAAATGGCTCCTACCATTTATACCTTTGCCTTGAGCCTTTTGTTTTTCTCTTTCTTCTTTTCAAGTCCAAGCACTTGATTGTCACCCTGGCATCGCCATCATCTTGTCATGATCTTCATTTGCTTCACCACTTGGAATGTGCTACCTATCTCATGATCACTTGATAAACTAGGTTAGCACTTAGGGTTTCATCAATTCACCAAAACCAAACTAGAGCTTTTAGTGTGGTGTTCCCACTACTTTCATCTATCGATCTGTGATCTACCACCCTACAGGAAGCTAAGAAATTTACCCAATCTAAATTTCGTTGGGTAGATTTTGAACTGTGAACTAATCTCTCCTCAGAAAGTGCGGCGGTCTTGTCACGCTCAATGAGTGGCAAGTGCACCGTGAATTTGACTTTGGTTTGAGTTCAATTGTTACAGCCTATTCACCCCTCTAGACGTGCACGAGATCCTACAAGTGGTATCGAGCACGGGGTTACCTGTGTCGCTTTCACCGTGTGGAGGTATGGGAGCCCGAGGAGGATCCGGTCGTGTGAAGCCCATCAACGATGATCCAGAGGACGTTGGGCTGCATTACACTCACAGCAATGAGCTTAGCGCCTCTACAGCGAGCAACTCCACGCTCCCGCAGCTGGAGGCAACCGATGCTGAAAAAGCTCAAAATAAAGAAGAAAGAAGAAGAAAAAGAGCGGCTAGAAAAGAGAAAAGAGAAGCAAGAGAGAAAAAAGAAGAAGGAGCAGCAGCGGTTAGAAGAGAAGAAAGCAAGAAAAGAAGAAAGAAGAATCAAGAGAGAAGCTAGAAGAAAAAGAAGAGAAGCAAGAAAAAAGGAACAAGAAGCAAAAGCCTTCAATGCATCTTCAATTGAGCTATCTAGCAGCTCCAAAGATGGTGATGATGATGAGTCCTATCGAGTGCATAGCAAGAAGAACAAGAAAGGAAAGGGCAATAAGAATGACGACAACAAATATGCCGCCATATCCTTTAACTATTCTTCTATGTCTATGACTAACCATGATCGCAAGTCTTTCATCAATGTGCCCATGGGCAAGTTACCTCATTTGTATGTGACTAACTTTGCCAAGTGGAAGCACTTGATGAGATCCTATCTTATAGGTCTTCATCTCGGCATTTGGGAGGTTGTTTGCAATGGATTTGAGCCATCGGTTGATCCCAAGAATCCAACACTAGAAGAGATGAGAATCATTCACCTAAATGGTTAAGCCACAAGTGTGTTGCTTAGTGCCTTAGATGGTGATGAGTACAATAGAGTGATTGGAGTTGATGTTGCCAACCAAATATGGGACACTTTGCACCTAGCACATGAAGGGGTTGACAAAGTGAGAAAGACAAGAATTGACTTGTTGATGTCAAAACTCAATCGGTTTGTAATCTTAGATGGAGAGGGGCCACAAGAGATGTTTGATAGGTTGATGACAATGGTGGGCAAGATTAGAGGCTATGGTTGTGATGAGCTAGATGATCATAAAGTTGTCAAGATTATGGTGGAAGCTTATTCACCTAGAAATGAGACCATAGTCACTCTAATCAGAGACAAGAAGAAGTTTGAGTACTTCACACCAAATGATGTACTTGGGAGGATCTTGACCTTTAATATGCAAACAGAAAAAGCAAATGAGAGGAAGAAGCTTGGAGAATTGCAACCAAAGCTAGAAGGCATCAAGATCAACAAGGATGTAGCTCTCAAGGCCAACAAATCAAGCATGCAAGGCTCTACTAGCAAGTCCAAGACCAACAAGCAAACTTCAACTAGCAAGCCCAAAGCAAGCAAGCAAGTTCAAGAAAGAGTAGAGACCACCTCATCCTCTAGTGAGAGTGAACATGATGATGATCAATACGAGAAAGTGGATGATGTTGCTCTCTTTATGAGGAGGTATCACAAGGGGCTAAAGAAGCAAGGCTACAAGGTAGTGAAGAGAAGCTTCCCTGTAAAACCCTTAGTGTTACACTGTATAGTTTTTTGCTAAAACACTGCATGAGCATCATATTTATGTGTAAATGTGTGTAATATAGGGTGTAAAACAATGTACATAACTTGAAACGATCATCGGAAACGTGAATCGAAAGATACATTCACTGTCGTGTTATATCACTTACGGTTTTAAATGAATTTTTATTGAACGAAAATACTATAGAATGCATATACGACACTTTAATAAAGTTGGTAGTAGAAGCTTTGTAGGTGAGGATGAAATACTTGAGGTCGCAAAAGGAATTCACTAGCTAGCGTATCGAATAGCTTGAAAACCGAATTCGACGCGAAACCGATCAAGACGTAGTCAAATTTCTTAAGTTAGAAAATGGTTTGACGAGGCTAAGTTTGGGATTTTTGTAGGAGAAGCGGGTTAAGGAGTGATGGGGTATTAGGGTTTGTTTTAGTAGCTTAAAATGCCCTCTTGGGTATAGAATAGGTGGGTTAGCAATTGAAGTATCGAGTTGGATTTTTGGGGCGCTTTAAAAAGCGTGCATGACACGTTTTCGAACGGTTGAAGCGTCTGGGCGTGGTCACCGTGCCTTGGCCGGTGTCGCAGCTCGCCCACGTGTGCACCTGTGCACATCACCACGCGGGCTTCGCACTAGCGCTGCCGCGCTCACGCACGCACTCACACGCACGCTGCGCTCGGAGGGACACTGGGGCCCGATGAGCCTAGCCGCTCTGCCACCGCCGTCGTGTCCGCCTGACTGCTCGACCACTGCCGTCGCATCCATCTAAGCCGCTCTGCCACCTTGTGCTCGCCTATGCAGGACCATGCGCATGTGGCCATCTTCGGTCTAGCCACGGCTTGCCTGTGGCTTGGCCAGTCCTGACTGCTATCACGCGGTGCCACAGTTGCTCGCCGTCGCGTCGTGCTGCGTCCCCAGTCGCGCTGCGCTCCAATCGCCACTCGCACAGCCACTGCTGCTACTGATCCTTCACGGCTGTGCATGTGGGCTTGCCTCGCCTGCCTTTACCATCACATCCACACCTGATGGGATGCTGCGCTGCTACCTCTCCCAGACCGCCGCCAGCCACTGCGGCGCACAGGGCCAAGCCACCGTCGGGTTGCGATTTATGGCCATGCGGCCAACCGTTCCTGAGCATGTTTCGCTGACCCCCCATCGCCCTGTAGCATGTGCACATTTGTGCTACGAGTTGATAGCCGCGTCCTGCCATGGCAGCGACGAGCCAAAGCCATGCCAGCCCTTCCCCTGTCTCCTCTGTCGCCATGGTCGCTGGACTCATGCCTTCAATTTGGCTTGGTGGAGTCACCTCGGTCCAATTAACCATGTCCATGGCTTCGTGGTGTAGTCAGCCAGCCACCTGACCCCATCATGCAGTGATCCTTGCTGTGCCATGCTCCAATTTGGAGCTTTCTTCCCGCTGTGTTGTTAAGACTATCTCGGCACGCGTCGACGGCAAGGCCCCCACTCCAGAGCTGCTCGTGTTCATTCCGTTGCACCGCCAGCTTCGCCTCCACCTACCCATCACCAAGCGCACCCTTGCCAAGTTGCTACCACCCTCTAGCCACCCCTGACGCAGTCTGGCCACCGTGGTGCACCACCGCACCGTCTGTGCGCACGCGCCCAGCTTGGCTCGGGCCGCCTCCAGTCGAACCACCACCTCGTCTGGGTCCGCGATGAGTACCTTGAGCTCATGCGCTACCCCTACTGCTCCAGCGTCGTTGTAGCTAACTAGAACATCACTGTTTTGCTATAGGAGCTACACCATCGTGGTTCGACTTTACTGCGGTGTCCTGGCTCGTGTTTTCTTCACCCAGCGTCTCGCGATCGTGCCTAGGCAGGTACCGGCTCCTTAGATAGGACGGGGAGGGTCCCGGGTGCCCAGCGGGGGTCGTCGGTGCCACTGGCCGCCACGCCGGTGTGCATAGCCAGGTCAAGGACCTCCCAGATGTGAAGATAGGTTGTTGCAGGGGCAATTTTGCGTAATCACAGAGTGAAGGAATAGTGTGCTTAGGGCTCACGCTATTACTGGGTAGTCCGAGGGCGTTTTCACAAGATGATCAGCGTGCGGGGGCCTCCCTGTCGTGGGCCATCGTCGTGCGGCTGGGCCGCATCCTCGTGGGCCACGCTAGTGGGTCGTGCCCGCACGCGCAATGCACGGGAGTCGGCCACGCTGCTTGCTTGTGGGCCACGCGGTGGATTTAGTTTTCCTTTTTCCAGTGAATTAATAAATGTTTATTCAATGTAGTTTTGAGCTAATCTTTGTAAAATTATAGTAAATTCTGTAGGTGTCCAAAAATAGTTGAAGGGGCCGTGACGCCTAAGAGGGGGGGTGAATTAGGCAACTTAAAATTCTGCTTCTAAACTTAGGCCTCTTTTACTAACCTTAGCAAAACCTATGCAATAGATAAACTATCTAAATATGCAACTACAGTTTTGCTAGTGTGTTGCTATCTCTACCTCAAAAGGAGAAATACAATCAATGTAAATGCGGAAGCTAAAGAGCAAGGTAGAGATATGCAAACTCCTATCGACGACTCCAGTATTTTTACCGAGGTATCAAGAAGCGTGCAAGCTTCCCCCTAGTCCTCGTTGGAGCCCCTCGCAAGGGCCAAGCTCACCGTCGGATAACTCCGTGGATAGCCTCGGGCCTTCCCCACGCGCAAGTGGGTCTTCGACGTGCCTTCTGGCAAGCCTCTCCCGGATGCTCCCCACCGTCTTCACTATCAAGCTTCTGGCCGAAACGCCGCGGGCCTTGTTCCCTCTGGTACATGGTGGTGGCCACACCACAAATGTGGTTGGTGTGATCTCGCAAGACTACAAGCCCCTACGATGTACAACAATGGTGCACACAAGCACCGAGTGGTAAGAGGTATGCAAACCTCACTAAACACTAGGCCTAAATCTAGAGCAAGCGCATAAGCGGTGGTCTAATCAATCTAAGCAATTCACAAAGCAACCACGCTAATCACCTAATGAATCACTAAGCACTATGCAAGTGGAGATCACTAAAATGGTGTATCAACACCCTTGATACATTTCCTCAGCTCCACATTTTTCAAACGGCCGGTTGCGGGGTTTATTTATAAGCCCCACTGAGAAAGTAGCCGTTGGGGACAAAATCCCGCTTTTCTGCTACTGACCTGACGGTGATCCCGTTCTGACCGGACTCGTCCGGTCGTCCTGACCGTTAGAGCTGCGATCAACTGATCGGACGCTGCCAGCGTCCAGTCACATGCCATTGGACGCAACCTCGCCGCTCTAGAACCTTTATGTACTCGATCGGACACTGCAGTTCTACGTCCAGTCGTTTTGCTGCCAGCGTCCGGTCCAGCGTGTGGTCGCTGCTGCTGTTACCGAGCCTCCTGATTGTAGCGTCCGGTCGCTTTCTGCCAGCGTCCGGTCACCTTTGTGAGCTTGTTTCTTCGTGATTTTGCATACAGCTTGGTTCCTATCTTCGTGCTTGGACTTTGCTTGATATCTTTGGGTCTTCTCTTGTGCTCATAGGGTCTTGCTTATGGTGTTGATCATCGGATCATCACGTCGCCTTCGTCCAAGTCACGTCTTGCACCCTATTGAAGTACAAAACAACCACTTGCAAAGTCATTAGTCCAATTTGGTTGTGTTGGTCATCAAACACCAAAATCCAAAGTAAATGGGCCTAGGGTCCATTTTCCTTACGATCTCTCCCTTTTTGGTGATTGATGACAACATGACCAAAACAAGCAAATAATAAAAATTTGGAATTTAAAAACTATCTACTTGCTAGAATGCAATGCAAGGGGCAAGGTTATATGATGCTAAAAGATACTACTTGTTAGACTAAAAGAAACCACTTAAAAACTTATCTTGCCCTTGCAAATGTCCCCATGTTGCATTATGGATTTAAGCCTTGTTTCCTACAAATTCTCCCCATCACATAGACTAATCCATAATCCACTATCCTCCCTTTCTCGGACCATTACCACTTGTAAATTATTATGATCTAGCTTTTGGTCCTACAAATTAATGCTTGCTTTTGATCCTCTAAATTCTCCCCCTTTGGAATCAAACACCGAAAAGGAAGACATTAGTAGCACAAGGAAGGATCAAACTTTGTGATCCTTTGTGTGTAGTGTGGAAAAGGTCATAAAATTTGACTCTCACATTATATAGATTAAGCTCCCTCTAAATATATGCATACATATGGTAGAAGGCAAAGCATATGCATAATTGGCAAATTATTGCTCAAGGGAATTTAATCTATATAATGCATGGAGAAAGCATATAAATATCAAAATGAAATCAACATGATGATATCGGTTTAGAAATACCACATGTGGAAACCAATTTGATTTCTATCACTTGCAATAGGTGGTGGAAAATTGAAGTATGATGCTTAACTCTAGGGACTCCATTTTCCTTGCAATGAGACTACTACACACATGATAAGCTTGAAAAGGTGTTAGTCTCAAAGCATCCAACTTGTAGAGTAACCTCCCCCTAAATTTATGCACACAAGTGTGGAATACTTGTAGAGGGCATGCACATTGATTTTAGAATCAATAATACCACTTGAAAGATGACATCACATGAATGTGAGAATCATTTTTGAAGATGATATTCGGGAGAAATTATTTGCAATTTAGACTTTGGCACATATTAGATGAACAATTGTAAGACAAGCTATGTGCCGTGCTCCTAAACAATTTTAAACCATGTAGGTTTGCTCCAAGAGTTTAGAATGAAACCGAGCAAGCCTACCATAAGATATACCAAGTGTATGCATGACAAAAGATATAAGCATGCAAATGCAAACCTAGGCATGAAGAGTAACTAGATGCTTACAGATGACACTTGTAGGATATGCAAATTGATACTACTTGAAAGAAATTGAATCTAGTTACCTAACATAGAAAGGGGAATTTGGGTCCATAGTATTCACTAATCCACTTGGCAATGATTTTGTCCATCATGATGCACCCCATGAAATGCACCCATACTTTGCCAAGTCTCCAAATTCCCCGAAGTCCATCGGACTTCTCACTTCCCTTTTGGGATCCAAACCTTCTTGGTGCTCTTCATGTTGGAAATGATTTCCTTTGGCAACCAAAAGTGTTTGACCTCATTGTTGGCTTGCTTGTTCACCTTGATGGCCACCACCTTACCATTTTTCTTCTTCTTTAACAAGTATGGTGTGGAGGCCTTCTTGTCCACCTTGTTGGTGTAGGTGTTGGAGAGCTTGCTTGTTTGCTTTTTCTCTTTCTTCTTTGCTCCTCCCCCATTCTTCACCTTGCACTCATAGGACTTGTGACCTTCCTTATGGCATACGTAGCAATCCATGGTTTGCCCTTCATCAAGCTTCTTCACTCCCTTGACGGTGTTATCTTGATGAAGTTGGGCTTGCTTCGCCTTGCCTTTCACTTGAGTCAAGTCCTTGGTGAGGCGAGCTACTTCTTGCTTGAGTTGCTCATTCTCCTTTGCAACCTTTTGTGTGCATGTATGTACAACAACTTTCTCAACACAAACTTGGTTGTACAAAGATGAGTCTAAACATAAATCATTACAAGAAGCAGAAGCATCCTTTTTAGACATGTTAAAGATATAACTTTTCTTTTTAGATGCCTTGGTGGAGGTTGTACTAACGGCTTCAAGATTAGCAACTTTATTAGTTAGCTCATCACAATGTTTGCACATGGTTTCCATTTTAGCAAGCAAACTTTTATAAGCATCTTGTGAGCTAACTAACTTTTCTTTTAATTTTTCATTTTTCTTTACAAGTTGTTCATCATTGATTGTGCATGCATTTGTTGTTGCACTAGCCTTAAGTTGCTCAATTTTAGTAGATAGTTCAATATTGAGATTAGCAAATGTCTCATATTGTTCAAGCAAAGTTTTATATGCTTCTTGTGAACTATCTAGCTTTTCTTTTATTTTTTCGAGCTTCTTTTGTTGACTAGTGCAAACTTTAGCATAATTAAGATTTTGTTGCACAATTTCATCATAAGACATTTCATCATCACTATCACTCTCACTAGAGGATGAGCTTTCGTTACCTCATGCCATAAGGCACACACGAGAAGAGCTTGATGATGAGTGCTTGCGGCCTCGCCTCTTGTGATGGTGTTCTTCTTCACTTGAAGAATCATCCCATGACCTTATTGATGTGAGGGCTCGGTTCTTGCATGTCTTCTTCTTTGTCTTGGGTGTGGGCATGTTTGGACAAACTTCCACAAAGTGCCCCAACTCGCCACATCCATAGCATCATCTCTTTCTTTGCTCATTTCTTTGATTGGTGAAAATGAGATCTTGAATTTGGATGGGCATGCCCTTGACATTGAGCCTTTGGATCATCTTCTCCACCTTGTTGATTAGTTTGATTGATTCTTCATCAAGGTCGGAGGTGGAGGAGGAAGATTGATCACCATCACTTGAATCTTCATCATCTTCATCGTCCTCATCATCTTCTTCATCTTCACTTGAGGAGCTTGAGCTTGAGCTTGTCTCAACTTGCTTGCCCTTCATCTTCTTTTTCTCGCTACATGCGAGAGATTTGCCTTTACTTGATGAAGAGGCTTCTTCTTGACCCATCTTACGTGACATTTCAAATGCCACTATCTTGCCAATGACTATGCCCGGAGTCATGGTGCTCAAATTCTCCATGTTGTGAAGGATGGTGATGATGCTTGCATATTTCTTTTGTGGAAGCACGGAGATGATCTTCCTCACGATATTTGCATCATCTAGCTTTGTTAATCCTATTGAATGGAGCTCATTGATAATTAGATTCAAAGAAGAATACATATCACGAACAAGCTCATCATCATTCATTGTAAAGGAATCATAATTTTGTTTAGCTAGACAATGTTTTTGCTCACTTGACATTAGATGTGTCAGTCATGGAGCTCTTGAAGTTTTAACCAAATTTCATATGCCGATTTAAAGTGAACACTTGGTTAAACACATCCATACTAAAAAGATTCAAACAAGCAATTTTTAGCTCTAACATTGAAATGAATTTCCTTTTCTTCACTCTTTGTGGGTTTATCGATTCTTAATGGGTTTCATCCCAAATCACGAGTGACTCTCCAAACTCCCAAATCAACCGCCTCAAGGTAACAAGACATTCTAGCTTTATAATATGGGAAGTTAGTGCCGTCAAAGTGCGGAGGCCTAGAGGTATCCATCCCAACCACTCTAAATAGCATCGGCTCAACGACGGTTAAGCCAAAGGTCCAAATTGAGCCAACCGGCTCGATCTCACTTGTAGGGGACCATGACGCCTAAGAGGGGGGGTGAATTAGGCAACTTAAATTATACTTCTAAACTTAGGCCTCTTTTTATTAACCTTAGCAAAACCTATGCAATAGATAAACTATCTAAATGTGCAACTACGGTTTTGCTAGTGTGTTTCTATCTCTACCTCAAAAGGAGTAATACAATCAATGTAAATGAGGAAGCTAAAGAGCAAGGTAGAGAGATATGCAAACTTCCATCGATTTACTCTAGTATTTTTACCGAGGTATCAAGAAGCGCACAAGCTTCCCCCTAGTCCCTCGCTTGAGCCCCCTCGCAAGGAATCCCTCTCGCAAGGGCCAAGCTCGGTCAAGGGTAACTCCGTGGATAGCCTCGGCCTTCCCCACGCTAAGTGGGTCTCCGACGTGCTTTTACGACAAGCCTCTCCCGGATGCTCCCATGTCTTCACTATCAAGCTTCCCGCCAAAACGTCATGGGCCTTGTTCCTCCGCAGACACGGTGTGGTGGCCACACCACAAACGCAGCTTGGTGTGATCTCGCAAGACTACAAGCCCCTCCGATGTATAACAATGGTGCACGCAAGCACCGAGTGGTAAGAGGTATGCAAACCTCACTAAAAACTAGGCCTAAACCTAGAGCAAGCGACAAGCGGTGGTCTAATCAACCTAAGCACTTGCAGCACCTCCACGCTAATCACCTAATGAATCACTAAGCACTATGCAAGTGGAGATCACTAAAATGGTGTATCAACACCCTTGATATGTTTCCTTAGCTCCACATTTTTCAAATGGCTGGTTGGGGGTTTTATTTATAAGCCCCACTGAGAAAGTAGCCGTTGGGGACGAAATCCCACTTTTCTGCTACTAACATCGACGTGTCCGGTCGTCCCGCACCGTTAGAGCCGCGATCAATCGACGGATGTTGCCGGCCGGTCGGTCACATGCCACCGGACACCTCCAATCGCAATCTCGCCATTTAGAACCTTTATGTACTCGATCGACGCTGCAGTTCTATGTCCGGTCATTTGTTAGCCAGCTGTCCGGTCTAGCGTCCTGGGTCATTGCTTATTGTTGCCGAGCCTCCTCGATGGGAGCGCCCCGGCTGCTTTCCATGCCGTCCGGTCACCTTTGTGAGCTCGCTTTCTTACGGATCTTATGCATAACTTAGTTCCTATCTTCGTGCTTGGACTTTGCTTGATATCTTTGGGTCTTCTTGTGCTCCTAGGGTCTTGCTTATGGTGTTGATCATCGGATCATCACGTCAGCTTTCGTCCAAGTCACGCCTTGCACCCTATTGAACTACAAAACAACCACTTGCAAATTCATTAGTCCAATTTGGTTGTGTTGGTCATCAAACACCAAAATCCAAAGTAAATGGGCCTAGGGTCCATTTTTCCTTACAATAGTGAAACAAAATTTGTTAGGTTCACAAAAATGCTATCTATCTATTGGTGTAGTTAGTTTACGCTTAACTCGTGATAATGATAGATTCATAAATTCACTTTAGAAAGCTTAGTATTATTGAGCTTAATATTTGTAGGAATTTTTGTGGCAAATTGGTGATATCTTTAGCCACAAAATTTTTATAGTAGGCTCATTAGATTATGATGTGCTCACTGTAATTTTTTAGCCCTAGAGTAGGCTAATAAATAGAATAGCTAGTACTCCTTTTTTCATATATATAGAGTAAATCGATATTAAGAATAGGATTCCTTTAGTTGCTAAGTTAATACATGAAACGCTTCATACGTGTTTAGTGGGAATGATGAGTAACATAGCTGTCTTAGTTGGTAGAGCTAGTTTAGTAGCTTGACAGTGTATTCAGATTTTAAGAGTTGTGTTGTCAGTATTACTAAGTGTTGCATCATCATTTCGTGCATGTAGATAACGAGGTTGGTAGAGTTCGTGCCTCACATCGAATAGGATTTCGAGGAGATCATTGAGGAGTATGAGGAGGAGATTCTCATATGAGAGGAGCCTCGAGCCGTTCGCTGCTTGACTCTATTGACACACCGCACCGCCCAAGGCAAGCCCCCTGCATAACCCCTATTTTTGAATGATCATTGAATATATATATATATATGATGTGCATTTACGTTACATGCATTTCATGGAAAATACATGCATAGATATACTTACTCTATGAGTCCTACTAGTATAGGTCGAGTAGTCGCTATGCTCAAGCTTGCAGCGTGAGTAACCTGCACGTTACTCACAATAGGTGATAAATATTATCACTCATGATAAAATGGTGGAAAGGAAAAATAGAGACCGAGGCAGATATGGTTTGGGGTATTGGTGGGTGTAAAAGGTTGTCTCCTACCAACAATGTGGCATAGCTTGCTACACTTTTTCCCTATCTCGCTTCGGTTAAGGACCCGCTTGTATTGGGTTCTAGGCAAGTCACAGACTTATTATCCCGAGCACATACTTGGGTATGGGTAGGAAGACTTTGTTGCTCTTTGTCGTGGGTTCCGGCTTTTTAGACTAACTGATTGGAGGCGGGATGGTGGAGGTTCAAGCACCCTGACCGAGTCCTAGACTCGTGGAGCGGGGCTTAGAGTCAAGTTTGACGGGGACCGGACCCCGTGACAAGAGAGTGATGGGTTGATCCTGCTTGTGCCTAGGGTATAAGCGGGGCGTGTTTCTGTGGTACCCACTGGGACCATTGATTCATGAATCACGGTGGTTTTGGTATGGCTTGTCTATAGTCTAGCACCGTAGTAAGAACAGGAAGAGGAAAGGTGATGAAATGGAACTGCTTTGCTCAACCCTTGCTTGAAAGTAGCACAAGTGCTTACATAGAATGGCTAGACAATGAATTAATCATGATTGCTAATAATAACTTAAATAAGGATCCAGTATTAGTATTGCTTTCTGGAAAAAGGAAACCTACAAACCATAAAGCTTATCATATCCCTTTGAGTCGGAAAATTATTCCCACTCTGTTTGATAAGTCTTGCAGTACATTGTGTACTCGTGGTTTATTTACCCCCTGCTATGTACTACTTCAGGAGTATGCCATCGTGTGAAGGATTCTTCGTGGGCACAGCATGGATCCTTGCTTATTATCGATAGATGTTTAATTGATGTTTATTTTCATTCATTTGCTTAATATTCCACACTCGATCGCTGGTAATGTAATAATACAATTTTTAAGAACTCCTGGATATATGAAATAGACTAAGTATTATAACTCGCTTCATTATTGATCCTTGGGAAAATGGATCTTTCTTGCCTCCTTTGGGTGTGTGTTCTCCGGTGGAACCCGCCTGATGTAGCTCACTCTCTGGGTTCTTAGTGTCGATGAAAAACAAGCGCTCCATACATCGTTATCTCAAGATTCTCGCCCACATTCCCAAACAAGAAAAAGAGGACATGCTACAATTGTTGAAGCAATCGATCACTTACTTGCTAAGTGTCCATATGAGATCAAGGACGATGGTTCATATGAGATCAAGGACAACAAACACAAGAAGGACAAGAAAGAGGAGAAGGTCGACCCTATCGAAAGAGCAAGAAGTACATGGGAGAGGCTCACATTGGGCATGAATGGGACTCAACTAAAGAAAGCTCATGTGAAGAAGATGAGAAAGTTGCAACCATTACTATCCATGAGCCATCTTCTTCACCAAGTCTCTTCACCAACATGTCCGATGATGATACCACACCCTCACATTTCTCTCATGGCAAAGGGTGAGAAGTAAAATCCAAATCCACGGCCAAAGCTCCTCCCACCTCCTAGTGATATCTCTAGTAGTGATCTTAGTGATAGCTCTAGTGATGAAGAAATAAACATGATAACTAAAAGTTTGGATAGAAAGACCAAATTATTCATCACTAAGCTAATGAGGACTTAGAGAGTGTCCAAGCCGAGATAGAATCTAGAGAGAAAACTCTTATCCAACAAGAGGATCTCTACATCACTAGTAAGGAAGCTCTTGCATTAGAGAGAAGTGAGGTGGAATCCTTTGGGCTGCAAGGCCTTGGCCAAAGAACAAGGGGACCATGCTATCACAAAGAAAGAAATATTGCTCTTAAGAAAAAGTATTGCGGACTTAGATGAAAAGCACAAAGAACTTGAGCCGCAATATAACATTCTTTGGGATAGCAACTCACATCCCTCAAAGCAAAGGATGCTCTCTACTACCTCCACTAGTCAAGGTAGTGGAAAATGTTATAATATTGATTTGAATGCTTATTCCACTAACCTTGCAAATATATGGAGGCAATGAGAAAAAGAAATTGCTAGACCTAATGAGATCATTGGCAAGGGTACGCTTTGAGTGGTAAGGGCTCAAGTAAGTGACAAGAAGGCAAATAATTCAAAAGTGCCTCAATTCAAGCAAAGGAGACACCCTTAATCAAGCATGGGCTT